>JASDQU010347612.1:0-10212 GCA_032191745.1 Picea mariana
ACATAGAACGTAACACATAACACAACATATAATAAAAAATAACAAAAAACTAAAAACTAAATTAAAAAACTAAAAAAGCATCCTATCCTAAGTCTACCCTCACCCAAAACTCAACGCATATCCATACATCAAAGCCCATCCAAATTCACGTCAAGTAAATCAAACGGCCCTTAAAAATTCCAGACCCCCCCCTCACCAACCGGAATTTAATGAGAGGGGGGGTCCGGAATAATGGTTTTTCAATTCCACTCCCCCTCCACATGTCAAGACCCTATTCCAGCGGACCCCTCCCAAAAAAAAACCGCTTACCACCTCAGGGGGGTCCGAAATACCACCCAGCATGAAAAAAACCACTTTTTTCATTTTTTTTGCCATTTTTGCCTGTTTCACCACGTCCTCTTTCAAAACGGATTATGGGCAAATGAAGATGGATTTTAAAAATCTGAGAGAGTTTTTTTCTCATCATGGGCTGAAGAAGAAAAACCTCTCTCAGTTTTTTCAACGGAGCTACGAGCAGGGAGAATCGAAGCCATCTTCGAGGCCCTTTTTTCCAGATTTCCACTTTTCTGTTACAGTCTCGATCTTGCAGGAGCTGTTACGACCAATTGGGGACGAATTTGGTGAAACCGAAGGAGGTTTTTTCCCAGAACATGTCCATATCCAATAAACCTCCTTAATTTTTTTCCCGAGTTTCATCGTTGAAGAGAACCAAACGTCTGTTCAGACCCCTTTTTCGCAGAAAACCAGCCCAATTTTCATGGCGAACAGTTCTAGAATTTGGGGGATTCGTGGCTATTTTTGGCCGAGATGATTAAAAAGACTTCCAAAACTTGTTGGTGGATCTCCCCTATTTATTTGAGAGGATTTTAATGTAAAAGGGTTCGACCTGTGAGGTTCCTTGCTGGACTGTGGGCTATGTTTGGCCAGAAAACTTTTTTTCTGTAATTATTAAATGATCAATCAGTGATGGACATGCTTTTTTATAGGATTCTTGTGTGGATGTATTGGTGGAATTTTTTCTCTGTTAAATTATTTTCATGTCCTCTTTCCACTTGTTTTTCAATTCTTATTGTCAGAAGATAATTACAGAGCAGAATTTATTGGTGAATACTCTGCATCTGTTCGTTTGATAATTACAGAGCAGAATTTATTGGTGAATACTCTGCATCTGTTCGTCCCAGTAATATGGGTCGGAGATACCCCTCCATCTAGTTACTCTTCCAGTCATTACGGAGAGTGTTTCAATGCCTCTTACATTGTTACAGTATATTTTTCTATCTCTTGAGTCTTTATTACAAGTCACCTTTGTGTCATTCTATATGTTCAAGGGAAGTCTAAGCCTAATTTGACCATATGTTGTTCTTTTTACCTTCCACATCATCCATCCTTATGTCAGTTTTTCTTGGTGATACTCTCTATGATGGTCGAAATACATTATAATACTTTGATTCCCCCTAATGTGTGAGGTCAGAGGAGTATCTTCGATGGCTGAAATACATTATAATACCCATAATTTCTTAGTGGAGTAATGGAGACCTAACTGGAAGAACTAGTTGCTCATGAGAATATTACAATATGTACTGACTTTGCGCACATGGATCCCAATTTGAATTACACTGCAGATCCATGTGAAAATATACCAAACATATGTTCATGGCCATGAATAGGAAATACAAATTTGGCTACATGCCTAAGGTTTTCATAGTTACGAATAAGGCCCAGTAAAACCAGTCTCAAAATCAATATGAAGATATCTGTATACAATGGAGTACAATCTGATCTCCCATGATCACTAAAGTCACATAGGTATTGGTCCAATGAAAGATAGAAACAACTCAAGAAAGATGTGACTATGAATTGATGTCTTCAAGTATTCTACGTGATCCTCCAAAGTTGCAAGTCTACATTGTGTGAATAAAGGAGTTGAGGTCGAACGCAATGAGACTTCGTTTGATTACTAGTCATTAAGGTATATTGTTAACAAACGCGAGACAACCTATCAATAATGAAAGTAGGTATCAAGGCACTGAGTACATTCTTACAAGTGTGAATAAATGTGTCGAGGTCGAACACTTGAAGAATCCATCGATCAGGAGACATTGATGTATTCCCAATTGTTGATGGTGGGAGAACTTGCCACAATCACTGCAAGCTTCTAGGTACTCATAGGACTCTAGGTATCGTTTCCAGAATAGATGGGTTGAAGTCGATGGAAGGTGACCCACTAAAAGGAGAGCTTTGAGGCATCTCTCATCATTCAGCATGAGCTACAAAGCAGAAGCTTGATGATTTGGAGGAAATCGAATGGAGAACATGTTCACGAACCAACGAGCCTGTGTGTCTTTCACGTGTTCCAGATGCAAGCGGTACAGTAAAAAGACCCTTTGAATAGAAACCAATAAGGAAACTTTTTGACAAAGATGAGGAAACCACAAATAAGGCTAATGGTATCCAATACACTACATGAATTCCAATGTGTGAATATATTTCTTGTCGTCGAACACAAGGGAAACCCCTCAGTTAGCGACCAATGATGAAATGTCAATTGTTGGTTTCAAGGTTACCTACTGATGATGAAAGTAGGACCAGCATGCACGGTAGGACTACAGCTTCATGTATCTCTGAGACACACTGAGGGTATGGCCGACATGCAAAGTCGAGAGTTCTGAGGAATGGCCAACACATGTTGATATACATCCTCTGAACAAGATCATGAGACATATGGAAGACTTTGGCATCATAGACTCAATGATGAAACTTTGTGATGCAGGAGGCACCAATCAAACTCTCCATAGGGACTAGAAGACTAACCATTCGGGGGCGTAAACTCTAAGTAATGAGCTCATCTTCCTAAGGTCACGCTAAACCAAAAATTTTGATGACAAGTGGACTCAAAAAAAATTGTGCTATGTTCAAAGACGACACGACTGCTGCCAATATAAGATAATATTCTTTTCCCGCACATGTTTTTTTTTTTTCATAGTCAAATGAATGTTATGATATAGGGGAGGAAATGAGTGTCGCAAGTAAGAAACTAGTTCCAGTAGTGGAACATACCTATGCTCAATGCAAGGAGGTGCATGTGGGATATGGACACTTGGGGGAATGTTTCTTCTTCGGTATAGAGTGTCAAGCTACAAAAGATATAAACAAGGCTCTGCTTGGCTGATGATGAAAACTGTTGAGGTGATAGGATTACAATGCGAAAGCGAGAAATGACAATAGACTCAATACTGCAAGCAAGAGAATGAGACGCCATTGCAACTTAAAGCCAAAAAATGTCTTTTTTCATAAATTTAGTCTACTTGGTTTGAAAAAGGGGTAAACTTACACCAAATAGATGTCCTTTCAAATCCAATTTAGGAGTGTGAAAGAGACAAGTTCACTCGGAAATATTTTCTCTTTTTGAGAGAGTTGGAAAAGAGATTAAACAAGCCTCAGAGGATGTTGTTCTAAGCAGCATATAATGGGGGAGGCCAAGGCTCCCATGCAAGACTTCTGTCAAAATTCAGCAACTCACAGATAGATGACACAAGCTTGGGAAAACCCAAATATTTCCAAGTCGAGGAGGATAAAATACTTGTAGAAGTTACCCTATCTGCAATATATCGAAGAATGCCCCTTATCTGGAAGGGTGTATAAAAAGGAAGTCAAGGCTCTACAATATCATTCCAATCAAAGGAAACCACCCTAGGAATTGGAGGGAGCGTTCTTGGAGAGAGTATAATTCTCCCTTGTTCATAAAGTATAGGACTAGAAATGCTAAGGACATGGTTAAAGTTCGCATCACCCTCCAAAAGAAGAGTGGGATTGATCGAAGGTTGAATCGGTAACGTCACTTCTTTATGCTTGTCACTCTCCAAGAGAAGAGTGGGATCGGTCAAAGACTGCATCGACAGGACCACTTTTTCAACCATTGTTTGAATAGGATGTAAGACATCAAGGTCAAGAGATGCATCACCCCCAAAAATAGGAGTGGTGTCGGTCGGATATTTCATCGACACGACCGCTGGTTGAACAAGATGTGAGAAAACAAGGTCAAGAGATGCATCACCCCAAAAAATGGGAGTGGTCTCAGTCGAAGATTTCATCAACGTGACCGTTGTTTCAACCAAAGAAGGTTGGGAAACCAAATATGACTTAGAACCCAAAGGGCCCCTAGGCAAGGACCATCCTTCTTGTACCACAGTAATAGCGAGGAAAAAATGAGTAAGGTGATCTCATTTGCAAAGCATACAAAGGAGCTTGGGCTTGCGTCTTACATGTCTAGGCTTCTCAATCGTATGAATTCCCTTAGCATGACTTGCAGTGGTTGGTGACATGCTCCCAGCATGACTTGAAGAGGCTAGTAGAAAATCTCCAACATGAATTGCAGAGGTTGGTGATGAATGCCCAACATGACTAGCAAAGGTTGGTGACAAACCTTCAACATCACTAGCAGAGGTTGATGATGAATCCCCAACATGACTAGCAGAGATTGGTGATGAATCCCCAACATGAATAGAACATGTTGGTGATGTTTGTGTAGTGTGACTAGCAGTGACTAGAGTTATGCCCCCATATTTAATTGCAGTGGTTGGTTGCATGTCTTCAACATGACTTGTAGAGGTTGTTGACCAATATCCAACATGACTAGCAGAGGTTGGTGATATAACGCCAGTATGACTTGCAACCACTGGACTGGTGGTGGCGGTTGGTTGCGGCATTTAAGACCAAGGTTTCGGGAGAGACTGGTTTTGAGAAATTTCAGGCCAGGAAGGGTTCTGGTATACACCATGGCTCTATCCGGCAGGATAGTATCCTCCTCCATATTGATTCATAAAAGGTTGTAAGGGCATCATCACTGAGGAAGGCTCTTACAAAGAGAAAGTGACATGACAAGGGTTACTCAGGTGAGGATATATTTTGCCCCCAGACGAAGGAACTTCGTGAAGGGGGTTTCCCATACTATAAAAATGACTTCCCCCGGACGAAACACCAAAGGACAAATGAAGTTCCTCCATGGTAAAAGTGTTTGTAGGAACCGACATAATGGAAGAAGGATAGATGGATGGAGTGTAATAAGTAGAATGACCTCCCATTTTACCACTTTCTCCTGGAAAAGTGAAGCTAGGATTGAATCCATAAGAAGGGAGATTCCAACCTCCCACTGTGAGAGTCGGTTGAGGGATATGACTCCCATCAAAGGAAAAAGGGAGAATAAGGAGGCATCATGCCCCCATACCCAAAACTAGGATTCACATAAGGATATGAGACAAAAGATGGCAAGTGCAAAGATATGTCTGGCATACCATGAGAAAAATTATTAGAGGCCCAAGGTATTGGTTGAGTATCATGATTCGGTGTACCAATCAAAAATACAAAAGGATTCGTCCCCATGGAATGAGAAATGACCATGGGTTGGGTAGCGCTAGAAATGAAAAATCACGACACAATACAAAATCCTAAGAACAACTAATAATAAAAAAGCACACCAAAATAAACAAAAGGTCAATATGCACACAAACAGGATAAAGTGGTTGAAAGGGGCCTCCCTCCCTAAACTATGTATGCCTCACCCAAGAGGGGCCTGAGACTCTCTGCAAATGATCGGAGGTATTAGAATTAGTTATAAGGGCCCTTGTGGGATTAACAACCAGTCGGTCAGATCCCCCTAGAGAGTTAATCCTCCATAACAATTATGTGGTGTCCGACCCTTATCTGACCCAAGGTACCTATAGAATAACCCCTACAAGTAACCTATGTGGTACCTATGTCAAGGAACAGTCATAAGTTAGGTCCACTGTATGGGTAGGGTAACAAAGCTCGAAACCTCGAAAGCACTGCCTCTCACAGAGGTAAAGGTACTAGCAAGATCCTCATATACGAATAGATCCAGAAATATATCTAACGCTAAGAAGGTATTGGGGGTATATCCCCTCAACCAACTTCACCCGACCTCGTGCTTAACTCCGGTGTAAGCGGATCCTCCTAACGTCACCAATTATACAATGGATTTCACCACTCCCTTAATCAGACACATATTTTGATTCAATATCCTTGGAAAATTTTACTCACAAAATCCTATTCCAAGGCTCTAAATCCTAAGATAGTTTGTGCAACCTAGAAAATAAAATCATTTCTAATCAATTTTAAATTATCAATGCTACTTTTAGTGGCCTTGCTTACTCAAAGAGGTGCGGTAGTGAAACTAATGATGTTATGAATCAGCAAGTAAAACAAATGAATATAGATAAAATGCAAAGTCTTAACTTCAATTCCAAATAAATGATAAGATTTTCAAAATGTAATTTTCAATTAAATTTGTCAATTAAAAATAAGATGCAATATTTTCATACTTGTACTAATATCAACGATAAGAACCCAAAAGATCAAATGCCAACAATGCAAAATGTTTACTATTTTTGTATTTTCAATATAAAAGAATGAAAATGCAAGGACTAAACATCATCTTGATATAAAGATTCTACTGAATGAAATCAGAGACAAACCAAGTACGATATCAAGAATCAAACACCCAGCCCAGGACGCAATGACAATCAATGAAAAGGATGATGAGAAAGGAACCTCCGGGAAATTCAACCAAAGAAAGGTTCCCTATCACTCTGCAGGCACATAATAGTCATAACAGAGACCTAAGAAGACTCAACAACCATCAAAACTTACCCAGCAAACATCAATCTCAGAAACCAAGCACACAAGAAAAATGTACGCAACTGTTCAGGACAAAACCATGTATAATATGTGACTCTTGCAAAAGGACAACACGCATATGTACATGATTGTTAGGTAAAAACCAGTGTATATTTATTAAAACATTGTCAGGTTAAGGATAAGGATAAGAAAATCAAACTCAAAATGAACAGAGGTTGTCAAGCAATCAGACGACAAGAAACTAAATATAAACGAGAGCAATCAAAGGAGAAAAACACTCCAAACACAGAAAATAAGATTCTTTCCCCATTATGGTCGCCAATTCTGTTACAAGGAAAATCTCTCTATGGCATGGGGTAAACCACAACAGATGAAAATTACTATAGAAATCAACTCTAATCTCAAGTATTCTATATAAGAAAATATGCTAACAAGACAAAACAAAGAGCCTACCTCATCCAGATGTTCGATGAAGTCCATCGTTGACTACTTGACTCAAAGAAATACCCCTGCAACTTGTCCTCATCAACCAATATATGCAAGCATATGGTGATAATATATAAAGTTAGCACATTCAATAGCATAATTCATCAATATTCATAACAAATATGCCCATGGAATAACAATTCAAATATTTGCAAGACATTAATTGGATGAGAAAAGAGTATTTCTATTAAAATGTAATCAGCAAAAGTGTATGAATGACAAACTTCTATGTCGGCATGGTTCGGAACTGAGAAACTAAGTCCCTTCCATCTGGGCCTCCATCATGGATCTCGTGACGTGACATGGAAACCAGACACCATTTTTAATTTTGGGCACAAAACCCAATGTACGTGGGTTGTAATGGTGCAACCTGCATATACGCATGTTGTATAATAGTTAGGATGAGTATATGTGGAAAAATATTATTTTTATCTCTAGGAATTGCAAAAAGGAACTTCAAGTCTGCATAGAGAAATGGAAAAAGGCCTTCTGAGAAAATTTTCTTAGGGTGAGGCAAATCTTGCTATAACAATGAGTTATGAATGAACCTCGGTGGTTGCTCCATGTAGATCTCCTCTGAAAGATCATCGTGAAGAAAAGCATTCTTCACATCCATCTGGTGAACTTCCCATCCTTTGGTTGTTGCAATAGATAGAACCAAACGAATGGAGTCCATCTTTGCTACAAGGGAAAAGGTCTTATCATAATTTATCCCATGAATCTGCTAAAATCCTTGTGCAACTAATATGGCCTTGTACCTACTCACCATACCATATGTTGCTCTCTTGTTCCTATAGACCCATTTTCATCTCATAAGTTTCCTCTTTGGTGGAAGTGGAACCAGATCCCAAGTCTGATTCTCTAGAAGTGAGTCATATTCCTCCTGCATGGCTGCTTACCATAATGGATTTCCCACGGCCTCACTATAGATCTATGGATCGGAAGATTGAACCATATAGCAATGCATGAGAATCATTGGTTCAAAAGCTAAAGTTATATGAGAAGGCTCCTCATGCTAAGATCGATTCCTCCTCTAATCCAATGGATCCCTTGCAAGGTAACCTGATGCCTGAAGTGTGGATTGTGCCAACTTGGGAATCTTCTAAAGCTTTAGTGTTGGCTCCTCATCTAATTGTACTACCTGCTCTAATCCATGTACATAATCCTTTGAATCCGATTCTAAATATGTAGCATCTGAGTGTATGGAATCATCATCTCTGGTGTCTAGAACTAATGAAAGAACAAGAGTATCTGCATGTTTCACTGGTGGTGCATGCAAAGGACTCTCCTCAAACTGAACACTGCGCTCAATGATGAGTCAGTCTGTAGAGGGATAAACCAACATGTACCCATTCACATCATCTAGATATCCCACAAAGATGAAAGGTGTGCTCTATGGATATAATGATTTCCTCTTTTAAGAAGGAATATGGGCTCATGCACGAGAGCCAAAGATGTGGAAGTGTGTGACATCTGGTTTCTCACATGTCCAAGCCTAAACAAATATATGAGGAGATATGTTTTTTTATGTAAGCAGCACAATTAAGTGACTCAGCCCAAATCTTGGAAGGAAGAGACCTCACATGAAACATAAACCCAAGTATAGCATGAGTAATCATCAATAAATGTGAGTACATACCTTTCTTTGTTGATAGACAGTTGTGGAAATGGACCCATGAGATCACTGTGAACAAGATACAAGGAAGAGGAGGCTCTCCATGCCTTCCCTTTCTCAAACTTCTCTTCAAGATGCTTTCCAAAAATGCATCCTTCACAAACCCCTTCAGAAAAGTGAATGTCTAGCAAGCCTTTGATCATTCCCTTCTTGGCAAGTTGTTGCATGTACCTAAAGTTTAAATGACCAAATATGTCATGACATACTCTACTACTATCATCAACATGTGTAAGTAGTAAAGAGGAGTCATGGTTAGAAAACTTAGTGAATTTATACAACCTTGATTTGTGATCTACCTCACCAATTTCAATAATGTACTTGTCATGCATATCAAGTACAAAAACTGAATCTAATGTAAATTCAACCTTTTTACCTGTTTGAGTGATCTGATAAACTGAGAGAAAATTTCTAGAAATCTTTGGAACATGTAAAACATTCTCAAAACTGTCATTAGGGAGTTCCACTATTCTTTCTCCTACTATTGCTACTGGAGTATCATCCCCCATGAAAATAGGGGGTCTCGATCATGAACTCAAATAAATAAATACCTCCTCTTTGGATGCCATATGATGTGATGCACCTGAATCTATAATCCATGAATCGAATGAGAAATTAATTGCAACCAGAGCATGATGATTACCTTTCTTAGATGCATGGTCTTATTCTTTCTTCTTCTTGGCTCCTTCATGAATGAAGTTTCCAAGGTTGTTCTTCTGAAGTACATATGCCATAATATCGATTTGCTTCTTCATGCATGTGTATTTTGCATGATATGGTTTATTGCAATAAGTGCACTGTTTTCCCTTATTCTTATTTCTTTTGGAATTTGAAGAGCCTTCTCCATGGTAGGCATCTTCCACTTTGATCCCAAAACATATCTGCTAGAATGGAAAGTCCAGACATAGACAGCATATTATGGTCCTAGATTAGACAAGATTGTTAGAATAAGTTGGTCTGCTTGTTTAGACTTATCAAAACCATAAGATTCCAAGCTCAATATCAAATATTTAAACTTGGTAAAGAAATCGTGTATATTATCAAAACTTTTAGGATCCAAGGTATTCAACTCTACTTCAAGCATATGACCTCTCATCTCATCCTGCTTTCCGAAGAAACCTTCCAAGCTGGTCTAGATCTCGTTTGGAGTCTTGCATGCGGCAACATGAAACCATAAATCAATTGAAATTAATTCAAGAATAAGTATTGTAGCCTCATCCTTACAGTTCTCCCATTTGGTCTTCTCAATCATTGATGTAGGTTTTGTTTATGTCATCATCGTCAAATTGTACAATCCTTTCCTTTTTAGTTGGAATTTGGTCTTCATCTTCCATTCAAAATAATTGTACGGTGTGAGAATTATCACAAAATTTGACCGAAGAATTGATGTTGTATCCATC
>JASDQU010347623.1:0-12336 GCA_032191745.1 Picea mariana
TTTTTTTCCAAGGGGTAATAGAGGGACTGCCCTAGTGCATTTGGGTAGTATTGGAATAAGAATCTATCCTTGACATATCCTACTTCCATCCTTATTTGAAATTTCCTTGGTATTTCCCTTTTGGCACTTATATTAAGGCATCTCCTATGGCTTGAGGAATAAGGTCGTCCCCTTTCTTGATGGATTTAATTGAATAAGTTGGCACAAGGATGAACTCCCAACTTCATGGATCTGTGATATGATAGGTTGGTTTCATGTTGGAGGATAAAACATTGATCTATTTGAGAATATGTTGGCATACTTTGAACTTTACATTGCAGTTTTCAAGGGGCTAACCCTTTCTTCATGGATCTAGTTGGAGGATGAGTTATTATCACATGAGTGGATCGAATCCTTCTTTGACAGATCTACAACTTAGTCTTTGTTTTATGGACTCCTTGATGCAAGGAAGTGGTTGTAACACCTTTGACATACATTCCCATGAGTTTGTTGAGCATATGGAGGAGACAACCTTAGGCTTGGTGCCATATTATTTTGGTATATGGTTAGCACATGTGGAAGGTTGCTTGCTATAATTTGTGGAGCATTCATCTTGAAGGATTATAGTAGGAATGTTTGACAATTTACTTATTCAATCATTTGATAAAGAGGGAGTCTCATTTTTGGAGGATCTTTTGCACATTGTTTTATGGTTGTTACACCTTGAAGGCCACACATGCCATTTTATTAGGTTGTGCTTGGTCAACCAATTGAAGGAGGAGGCATCCCACTCTTGGAGGCATCATTTGCACATGTATTCATGAATTTAKATGGGACATTGGATYTTATTGACATGATTAACCCCCTTAGAGGATATGCATGGCTAACCAACTTATTATTTTATTATTATTTGACTTGTCATCAGAGTTAGTTAGGAGATATCATTATTTTATTTGTTTTCCTTTGAGAAAAAGTGGATCTAAACTACTTTATTCTTTTGTTGGAGAAGTTGTTGAGTAAATAGTGGATCTAGGAAAACAAATGTTATTTTTTTTTAAAAAAGTTGGAGCTACAAGTCTATAAAAGACTAGCTCTTTCCAGTTATTTCTTATGGTTTGATTTGGGGACATTTCCCCTAGAGAATAGTTGAACATCTTAAGGGTAATGCAAGTAAAAAGGTTCATCTCCTATGAAAGGAAATGCATAGTATGTCAAGGCAAGGCATGGCATGTCAAGGAAAGGAAAGACATGGCCTGTCAAGGAAAGGCAATGACATGTCAAGTCAAGGAGAGGAATGTCGAGGCAAGGAAAGGAATGCCAAGGAAAGGCATGGCATGTCAAGGCAAGGCAAGACATGTCAAGGAAAGGCATGGCTTGTGAAGGTAAGGCATGGAAAGGCTAGGAATGACATGCAAATGCAAGGAAAGGCATGGCATTTCAAGGCAAGGCATGACATGTCAAGGCAAGGAATGTCAATGCAAGGCAAGGTTTGTCAAGGTAAGGCATGTCAAGGCAAGGCAAGGCATGTTAGGGCAAGGCATGGTAAGGCAAGTAAATGCAAGGAATGTCAAGGAAATGCATGGCATGTCAAAGCAAGACATGTCAAGGAATGCCAAGGAAAGGCAAGGCATGGCATCTCGAGGCAAAGCAAGGCATGTCATGTAAAGGCAAGGCAATGGCATGCCAAGTCAAAGAAAGGCATGTCAAGGAAAGTAATTTCAGGGAAGGGCATGGAATGCCAAGGAAAGGCAAGGCATGGCATGTAAAGGAAAGGCAAGGCATGACATGTCAATAAAATGAAATACATCTCAAGGCAAGGCATGGCTTGTCAAGGAAAGACATGTCAAGGATAGGCATGGCATGTCAATGTAATGCAAGGAATGACATGCCAAGGCAAGGCATGCCATTGCAAGTCATGCCATGTCAAGGAAAGGCATGTCAAAGAAAGTCAAGGCATGGAATAGCAATGCAAGGCATGGTAATGAAAGGGAATGCATGGCAAGGCAAGGCATTACAAGGCAAGTCATGGTAACGCATGACAATGCATGGCAAAGCATGGCATGTCAAGGAAAGGAAAGACATGTCAAGGCAAGGCATGGCTTGTCAAGGCAAGGCATGGCATGGCTTGTCAAGGCAAGGCAATGCATGGCTTGTCAAGCATGGCATGTCAAGGCAAGGAAAGGCATGTAATGTCAAGGCAAGGCATGACATGTCAAGGGAAGGAATGTCAAGGAAAGGTAAGGAATATCATGGAAACGCATGACAAAGAAAGGCAGGGCAAGGCATGGAGTATCAAGGAAAGGAAAGACATGGAGTATCAAGGCAAGGCATGGAAAGGGAATGCATGGAAAGGCAAGGAATTACAAGGCAAGTCATGGTAAGGCATGACAATGCATGGAAAATCAGGGCAAGTCAAGAAAAGGCAAGAAATGTCAAGGAAAGGCATGGATTTTCAAGGCAAGGCATGTAAAGGCAAGGAAAGACATGTCAAGGTAAGGCATGGATTATCAAGGAAAGGCATGGAAAGGCTAGGCATGGCATGCCAAGGAAAGGCTAGACATGGCATGTTAAGGAAAGGAAATGGCATGCCAAGGAAAGGAAAGGCATGTCAAGGCAAGGAAATACATGTCAAGGAAAGGCATGACATGGAAAGGAAAGGCATGGAAAGTCATGGCATGTCAAGGCAAGGAAAGGCATGACATGTCAAGGAAAAGAAAGACATGTCAAGGAAAGGCATGGATTATCAAGGAAAGGCATGCCAAGGCTAGGCATGGCATGTCAAGGGAAGGCATGGCATGCCAAGGCAAGGAAAGACATGTCAAGGCAAGGCATGGCTTGTCAAGGAAAGACATGCATTTTCAAGGAAAGTCTAGGCATGCATGGAAAGTCAAGGATAGGTGTACGAATACCATTTCATACCATTGCATATCAATACCAATACCAATACCATTGCATATATACCAATACCAATAAAAATACCATTTTCATGAAATGGTATATGGTATTGGTATTGGTATTGGTATACCATTGCATACCATACCATACTATACCATTGCATGCCATTGCATATCATTGCATACCAATACCATTGCATTGGACTGTGAAAGGTGAGCATATTAACAAGATAATATCGACAACATTCTCTCGGTGCATAGATGTTATGTGACTAATGTCATTGTTGTGTATTACAGGATCTAGAGGAGGCCATGGACAAAGGACATGGATGACTTAACCCTACTAAATCAACGAGAGGAAAGTGGGTGGCCATAGAATCAGATACAAAATCTATAGATACAATGAAGGTAAGAAGACAGATCAACCTTAACCAAAGGAGTATGGTGTTTATGACATCAAAAATGCTACAACATAGAAGAGATAAAGTTATATAAACTATGTTATATCAATATGTCAAATATATGAGTAAAGTGAGGTTTTGTGTTGGATAAAATATTGGTTCAAATGATATAATTGGTGTACTAAACATCATGGACTATGTTGTGTATTATAGGGGCCAGACGAGACCATGGAAATAGATCATGTCATATCAAATAAGGACACAATGGATGTCGCATGACAACACGTAATCAAATTTTGACTTATCTTGGGAAGAATTTTGTGATACATCCATTAATTTTCATAGTATTAATAAAATTTATAGTGTATTATCCAATCTTGAAATAAATTAACGCATGTTGTTGATTATTTTAGATGGATATTGGAGCAAGTGAACAACCTAAGCGTTCAACTAGAAAAACAAAAAATACATATGTACGTGGGTATGGACCTAAAACTATTAAATTACAAAGAACACAGTGGGTCAAAGAGGATATGACAATGGATCCTCCTGACACAACAAATAATTGCACTGAAAAAGAGGTTTATCATTACTATTATGTTGATGTATATATGTTCATACCTTTTATATTATAATGGTTAATAACATGTGTTTCCTCTTAAGAGGTCAAAGGTTCAAATCCAGAGAGGTTTAGGGTATGTATACCTTCGTAGACTTTACCAGTCAAATTGCTGGGCGAAGGGGTGTCCCTTGTCCCACAAACAAGGGGGTCTCATACACCAATTTGGTGTGTTGGCTTGGCCGTGACCTTAAAAATAGATTATTATATTATATATTTTATATAATTTGTTAATCCATATTTGATTATATTTCTTTGAAATTGATACGTTTATGATTTATCCAATTGCTGCCAAACATTAAATAATGGTTGTGTTTGTTGATAGGTAGAAGATGATGATGAAATAGTGGTTACTGATACGCAAGATCCAACTAGGCTATTAATATTTGGATGAGATGATCCAAACCATCCTTTAAACCATACCAAGGCGAAAAAAGCATATTTAAAGAGAATTCTACCACCTGAGAAATTTGAACAGTTGGTGAGATTAGCAGTGCATGAAGAAGGATTGAATGAAATGCTTACAGATTTCCTTGGGGATGGAAACAATGCTGAAAACAAATGATCATATGGATGACAGTGACAATGAGAGCAGGGGTAATTATTGCCAACATAATGTTGATGATAACAACCTGAAAGACTCAATCAAGCAAGCATCAAAGACACTCGTGTTCAAATCTGGTGCAAGTAGAACCTCAAAACTAGCATGCACATTAATATTATTAGAAATCAAGTCACTTTTTGGTTTGTCAGACAAAGGATTCACCACCCTACTGAAGTGAGATGAAATCTATTTCGTACAATGCATTGTCAATTGGTGTACGTAATTCGTTTATGAATAGTCCTAATATATATTGACATATTAGACATGTTAATCATAAGTCAAACATTCAATTTATCTATTCTTTGACAATCTCATAGGGCACTAAAAAACAAAATATTTCTTGAAGAGAATGTGTTGCCATCAACTTGCAGAGAGGCACGTCACTTGCTGGTTGAGTTGGGGATTGAATATAAGAAAATTCATTCACGAATACATGATTTCATTTTATACAGAGATTAATATCAAGACAAGGTAGAATGCCCTGTATGCAAAGAGAAGAGATATCGTACATATGTACAAGGTCCTATAGTTCCAAAGAAGGTTTTATGTCAGATGCCAGTTATACCTATACTTCAACGAATGTTTCATTGCAATTCACTTGCACAATTGATGGAATTACATGCAAAGAATAGGAGCAAATATGGATTCATGCAAATTTTGGTTGACTCCAAAGCATTGAAACACATAGAGGAAAAATGGCCAAGAAAATTCAAAGATGAGCCTCGTAGTATCAGGTTTGGTCTTGCAATTGATTGAGTGTGGCCATTCTCTTTAATAAGCTCAAATTATAGTGTTTGACCAACCGTATTGATAGTATACAATATCCCCCCATGGATGAGTGTTAGAAAGGAGCACCTTATGCTGACTCTCATTGTTCCAGGAAAACATCAAGTTAAAAACATGGATGTTTATGTTGCCCCTTTTATTGATGAGATGAAATTGCTATGGAAGGGCATAAGAATGTATGACATATCACATCCTCCATAAAATATGTCCTTCATGTTGTATGGTGTGCTATGTTGGACTATTCATGATTTCCTAGGACTTGGTGTTTGTTCCGGTTAGACAATTTTTTTTACGTATTTGCACTAATAATTTATTTTCATCCCAACTCTCATACTCAGTTTTATACTATTAATTTGATGTTATTCACCTTACTTATTGAATTGCAGGGCTTCAAACAAAGGGGATATTTGGATGCCCAATATGTGCAGAACAATTTCAAGGGTGGTATTCTAAATATCTACATAAATTTATTTATGCAAACAATGGGGTTTTTCTATCACTGGATCATAGGTTTAGAAACAACCATAAGAATCAATTTGATGGAAAAATTGAAAATAGAGGCCCTCCCATGATTATGGTTCTAGCTGATTGGCTTAAGAAGTATGAAGATGTTGAATTTAAAGGTTGGAAGGATTTTTTTGATGGGGGTGATTCTATTGAAGAACCAGAAGAAGTTGTAATTAAGATGCCAGAAGGGATGAAAAGGAAATCCATATTTTATGATATCCCTTACTAGAAGGATCTATTAATATATCACTTATTAGATCTTATGCACATCTTCCAAAATGTCCCAAATTCAATATTTCGACATATATCAGGAAAAGAGAAGGACACCTTGTCTTTGAGGAGAGATATTTCTCTTTCGCATACCAAATTAGATAGAAAACATTTGTGGCCAAACAAGGAAAATGAATCATATGAAAAAGCACCATGGATTTTGAGAAAGAAAGAACCAGACCAACTAAAAAATTTCATATGTTCAATAAGGACACCTAATGGCTATGGGTCATCATTGGTTAAATATTTTACAATTGATGGACATATCATAGGATTTAAAACACACGATTTTCATAATTTTATGAAGGTATTATATATCATCATTTATATATTATGATATTCTATTGTGTGACAAAAATAACTAATGACCTTTCATAAATGTTTTTGACATCATATCATGCCATTGGCAGTTAGGGGGGATTCATGTCTTACCGTTGACTTGAGGAATGCCATAAGTGAATTGTCAACATTTGCAAGGTATGTGGTATGGAATGTTCATGTGTGAGAGACATCGAGATATTGTATTTCATTTTAATTTTTTCCTAAAGGTTCATACTAATTTACTATTCTTATATTAGGTGGGTGATATCCAAGGAGATCCACGAATGTGAAGTGCCAAAATGGAAGAAGAAAATTGTAGAAATTGTATGTGTATTTGAGAAGGATATCCCTACAAGTTTCATGGACCTACAAGTCCATTTACTTATACACCTAGTAGATGAAATTGAATTGGCGGGTGTCATATCAATGAGGTGGATGCTTTTCTTTGAGAGATATATGAAAACTCTAAAAAGATATGCCCGACAAAAGGCACATCTAGAGGGTTGCATGGCTGAAGGGTATGTATTGAATGAAGCATTTTTCTTCCTATGTGAATTCCTTGGTAAGGATTTCTAAGATGGGCCATGCTTCTGGGATGAGGAACGAGCATCAAATATTATTGATGGAGAAAAAACACAATCTAATGGTGTTCAAGTAGAAATTAGTAAGAAAACTCATCTTCATTGTGGTTGTTTTTATTGCAATCATTAATTTAATCTGTAATTTATTTTTAAAATTAACAAAATGGCCTATGAAGTTTGAAATAAACTCACTGACATGTAATAGGTGTAAACAAAAGTGCTATACTCGACAAGTTCATTATGTACCACATGGAATTTATGAACAAATGGATTGATTTGTATGATAAAAAAAGAGAAGAAGTGTTAGAAGCAAGGAAACAATTTAAGAGATCAAACCCAAGGAATACCCCATTTCCTACTGATCTACAAGGGGAATGGGACAAATATTGCACACTAGAATGGGTTACTGAACAAATTCAAAATCAAATAGAAGATGTGGGTATAGATTCAAACATAACAAAAGATGAAATCAACATGTATAGAGGATGTGAAAGAAAGGTACAATTGGAATTTTACAAAATGTTGTTTCCTTACAATTTTGATACTATTAACTGTTTTAATATTCATCATTTTATTTGTTTAACCGAAATAAATGGTCTTTCACAGGTGAGGAAATATCCAACAATGTGGGAATATGGTTAAAATTATCATGTAGAACGTGTATATGTAAAGAGACGATCCTTAGATTGTGGCATCATGATTGACTTCAAGCAATCTAGTCAATCAAGCTCAAAAGATAAGAATATTATTCAAGGAAATCTACAATATGTTGGGAAAATACAACAAATTATTGAGTTGGATTGTCTCTCTTTTAATTGTTGTATTTTTAAGTGCAGATGGTATGAAGCATTTGAGAGGACACAAAGACATGATATCCATAGTGGATTGTTTTTTATAGATTCCTCAAGGTTCCTACCGGAGGATAAAGAGCCTTATGTTCTACCAATTCATTGTCAGGAGGTATTTCTTTAACTCAAACAAGAATCGATAATGATCAATAATGTATTAATACATTGTTTATTGCAAATATATACATGTGTTTATGAATCGATAAAATTGTTATAAAATATGTCCAATATATGTATGTACTTGTTCATTTGCAGGTATTTTTATACGAAGATATTCTGGACCTGAAATAGTTGATTGTCATACATTATGATCCAATATTAAGGCATGCATTTGATGATGCACTAGTGTATATTGATAAAAAAAATGATGGCGAACAAAATGAGAGAGATGGATTAGAGAACATCGAAGAAATTAACACCCATGATGATGCTGAATATGGTTATGTTTAGGCACAACAATCCAGAGTTAGATGATGTTATGGAAGACAACAATATGGATGGTATACAAAAAGATGATCCAAATACACCTGGTAACAATATGGATGATCTACAGTCAAATTTGAATGATGATGAAGATGATGCAGGTCAAGATGAGGATGCTGATAATATTAACTACTTGAAAGATCATATGAACATTGACAATGATACACTAGATGACATTGTTGCAGACAATGATGTTAATGACCAAGACTTCTAGATTTCAGAATTATTTGTAATCCATTTAAAAAATGATGATTCTTATGGCCTAGTCTTTGAAATGGTTCAGTATTATTTGTGTCAATACAAATCACCTATTGCAATATCGTTAAAGTGTTCAAGATATGGTATGAATTGTTGTCAGAAAAAATAGGATTATGTGTATGCTT
The DNA here is from genome assembly GCA_032191745.1 of Picea mariana. Classification (NCBI taxonomy): domain Eukaryota; kingdom Viridiplantae; phylum Streptophyta; class Pinopsida; order Pinales; family Pinaceae; genus Picea; species Picea mariana. Next base: position 8,677 of record JASDQU010347623.1, read on the forward strand.
CTTCCATTCATTTTATATCAACATATGTTCATGAAGACACAAAAGTTAATAAAATATTGATTAAAGATGCAAGTATCTCACAATGATTTGAATAAGCAACTTTGTTAACTTCATTATTTTTATATTGTTTGAATTTTAATGTTGGGAATAAATTTTTTATTATGTTTTATTAAGAACTAAACATAAAATAATAAAATAAAATAAAAGGTTTTAATCACCTGGAATTAGGTGAAAATTTAATAAATTAAAGTTCAATTTTACTTTCCTATTTCATATGAAAATTACATCAATATTCAATCTCAATGATTTCATTGAGTCTTAATTAAACCCTCCCATACCGTCAATGCATTTGCCTATTCTAACCATGTAAAATTTCATCGCATACCGTCAAGAGAGTTTCGACCAATATTATGTAGATGGGAATGATGAATGATGAAAATGATCAAACCACATAATGAAGGTTCATACAAATGTGGAGGATGTCAAATATTATGTGGGGACATCAAGTATCCTTGACTCTTCAAACCCTCACATACCATCAATGAATGTGTCTCGTCTGACCATGTCAAATTTTCACCTAACCCCTAAGCCATTGACCCTTAAAGCCTTAAGCCTTAAGCCTTAATCCCTAAACCCTTAAGCCCTCAACCTTAGTTAATCATTAATCCCTTAAAAAAAAATCCATAAATCCCCTAACTACCAAGCCATCTAACCTTAAACACTTAAATACTAATCCCTAATCCCTTAATCCATAAACCCTTATTCCCTAAGCACTTAAACATTAATCCCCTAGCGCATAATCCCTAAGCCATTAACTATTAAAATACCTAACCCATAAGCACCAAATCCATTATCTCTTGACTCTTAATCCCTTAAAACCTAATCCCTAACTCTCTTAACCCTTAATCCCTGTACCCCAAATCCCTAAATCCCATAATCCTCAAAGCCCCTATCCACTTAACCCGCAACACCTGAACAACTAACACTTTTGGCACATCCGATGCTAAAACTCATTCACTGCTCATCGTGTGACATTGATGGATCACATTGGTGATGTGTTGGAATACATTAATCCATGACATTTTAGGAGAGTTTTGACAAGCAATCCATTGATGTGAATGATGAATGATGACAATGAGACTGGATGATGAACATTGATGCAAACTTGGATGATCTGAAAGATTATGTGGGGACATCAAGTGTCCTTGAATCTTGAAACCCTCACATACCGTTAAGGCATGCATCTATTTTAACCATGTCAAATTTCAACTCATGCAATAACAATTTGAAGAAATTTCAACATTGGCCCCATTCATTGCTCACTATGCGACATCGATGGTTGACATTGGTGATTGGCATGTTGGAAGAGGTTCATGAAATTTCAAGAGAGTTACAACAAATCCCTAACTCCCCTAACCCCNGACCCTTAAATCCTTAATCCCTAATCCTTGATTAACCCTCAAGCTCTCAACCTGAGTTAATCAATAATACAGTAACACAAAAACCCTAAATCCCCTAACCCCTAATCCATCAACCCTTAAACACTTCTCACTAATCCCTAAACCATTAATCCATAAATCCTTATGCACTAAGCACTTAAAAATTAATCCCCTAGCCCATAATCCCTAATCCATTAACCATTAAACTACCTAACCCGTAAGTGCCAAATACCTTAGCTCTTGACCCTTAATCCCTTAAACCCTAACCCCTAATCCATTAACCCTTAATCCCTATACCCAAAATCCAAAAATCCCATAATCCTCAAAGACCCTATCCACTTAACCCACAACACCTCAACTAATTAACTATTTAGGCTAATCTAGATACATTCAACGCTACTTCTGGTGCAATTTTTGACACTAACCAGGGTGTTGAATCCGACGCTAAACGGGGCGTCTTTTCTAGCGCTAAATGGGGCATAATTTTCGACGCTATTAGCGCCTAATTTAGCACATAAATTTTGTGTTCAACATAAAAAATTCCATGAATAGATCTATCCCAATAAATAGCATCGACTTGTTCAAAACATTGAAGAAAAATACAATAAAACCAACTTTGAAAGCAAAAAAGGGAGCAAAAATGGGAGCAATTCACATGGATTTGTTGTATCGACTCGATCTTGGGTATCATGAAGGAAAATCTACCTCACCATATATAAAAAATCCCAACAAACTCTCTCACAACATTCACACAATGATGAAGATCAATCTCTGACATGACCATGTCAATCATCCTCATCATCTGAATTAGTCTATTACTCTGATGAATGCCCAGATCCCAACACCAAATTGGATGTCCATGATTCCCAATGCCTGCTAAAATCTTTGTGAACTAATCCAACAGAGTCTAGATATCCTCCCGTACACTTTGTGTATTGATCACATGGTCTAAATGAAAGACCTATGTCATGGTCATAATACCCCCTGTCTCATCCTCTCTTGTCCTGTTGTATACCACGAGGGCATAAAATACGAGTAATAGATTCCTCTGCCACTTCTTGCAATATTGTAAAGTGATAGTGCATTGGTCAACCATAATGGCATGACCAATAACTCATAATGAAGTTGGGAAGCAAACCTATGAGTATTCTACTCCATGTCCCTCATATGATGACATCCTAGATGAAGATCGATCATCAAGGGATATAATACTCTCCGAGGCTCACCCATCCCATCATCGATCCTAGGTAAAAAAAAATCAATGGTATGCTTAAGGTCTCTATCAGGAGGTCTCCCTAGAGGAAATGCTCCGAAAATCCATTGTACACCATTGTGTGCCAGTGTATACCATTGTATACTGTTGCATACCACTGTATCCTCCTGTATCTGCTACTGTATCCAAAACTCTAATGATGTTAACTAAACTTGTAACCTAGAGTGTGTCCATACATGTCATATACTTGTCCATTACATATATTTCCTTGTTGGTTGGTCCACCAGGAATGTGCTTAGTTATATACTTTATTAATAATCCTTGAGCCTTTAATTGGCTCTCCAAAAGAAACGACTCATGATCTTCACCATGCAAAACATGAGCATAATCAAAGCCCTCTGATTCATGACTCTCCTCAATTACCTAAAACTATGAATGCTCCTCATATGGGATCGTCATAAGAGGATCCTCCCTCAAAACATGAGTTCCACTCATGCCCTCATGTGTCATGGATTCCAAATATGATTGAGTTTCTACTATAAGTGATGAAGAGCATGCCAAAATCAATTGTAACAAATCTCCTCAACCTCCCTTTCCTTATATTCAACGAATTTGAGAGAAAGATCCCTATCCATGAATAGCTGCAAGTAATCTGATTTCAATTATTCTAGTGCTTCTTTGATTATATGCAATTACGCACTCGTGACTCCACTTGCAACTTCTTTTTGTCTCTCCTCCATCTGGCTTTTTCAAATAAGAGATTTAATGAATCTATGAGCACCATCTGTCATTATCAATACTTGTACAGTTTTCTCCTAAGTGACTAATAATTGATCCTCCAAATCACACAATGCTAAGGGACTTTGTTCAATTTTATCCAAGTGGTATGGGCTATCAAACAATAGATTTTCTGATTTTCTTTCATCTATAAGAATACTATACCCAACAAAAACTCACTCAATATATGACACCATGCAATCGTCACTTACCATACATTGACCTTTAAAA
>JASDQU010347628.1:0-12340 GCA_032191745.1 Picea mariana
AAAGTGACAAAGTCAAGAAGGATTATTTAAATAATAAAGTGAAGTGACAAAATCAAAGAAGATTATTTAAATGATAAAGTGAGGTGATAAAGTTAAGGAGGAATATTTAAATGATAAAGTAATGGAGAACTTTATAATTATGGAAAGTCATTAACCCTAAAAATGAGGAAAATAGGTTAAGTGACCTAGAAATAGGTTAAGTGACCTAGAAATGGGTTAAGTGACCTAGAAGATGCTTCTAAGGAAGATATTTGGAGAGTATAAATAAGAGGCAAGACTCTCTAATTTTATATCACACTTGAGCATATTGAGTATCTATAGGTTACTAAAGTAACCAAAGAATATCTAAGCCGAATTTCAGAGGGAAGGTGAAGAAAATAAGGCCGGAATTCAAGGGAGGATAAATTCTTTTGATGATGCTTTCTAAGGTATGTTATTTACAGGTCATCTCACCATTTTCACAATAAATTGTTTTCTAGAATGATTCAGACCATGAAATTGATAGGCCATTGAGGAAACATATCCAAGTATCTATGGTAAACATTTCAGCTTATGGTTCATTGTATTTTTGAAGTTACACTCCGTGGAAAATAGGGTTTGTGGCTAGTCTTGAAACTAGTCTAAAACAAGTGTTTCGGGTAAAAACATCATAACTTCTTCATAACAAATTCAAATTCAGTAATACCAGATGTGTTGGTTAGATTACAGTCTTTAGTATTCTGTATAACATTTTCAAATCCATTCAACAAATATTCTGTGTGGGGCACGTTCTACAAGGTCGCTCTCTAGAATAAGCCAGAATTCAGCAAGGTACGTCATTTTTGCTATAACTCCTTTTCTGAGAGGTTACAAGTAGTGACACCTGAAGGAATTGCATAAAATAAACTGAGGAACATTGTGTATTATTTTCATATATTTATTCATTACAGGTACATAGTTATTATTATTTCAAGTTAGGGTTGTTGACTAATCCTAAACTAGTCATGTGAGACTAAATAAAAGGTTGATGAAAATGTTAGTATCTTGTTGTGAAAGTTAAGGAAGTTTTGCAGGTATGTGATCATATACACCAGGTCTATTACAGAGTTACAAATCATATTTAGATGATGAAATTGATGAGGGTTTTTGGTTAAGGTACATGTTGGGTACATGGTTGAGACAACTAGTTGATGAATTGGCACATACATGAAGTGTATAGTTGATGATGTTGGTACATTTTGATGAGTCATAGTTGTTGAGTAGTTGACACATGATTGGTACATACTTGGTACATGGTTGTATACACTTTTTTATTGTACAGATTGATTATAGGTTGTTTGGTACAGGTTGGTGCATGGTTGATGCACTTGTTTATGGTACGGGTTGATTACAGGTTAAGATACAGGTTGATGCATGGTTGATGCATGGTTCAAGTTTATTGGTACAGGTTTATAGCGTTATATCTCACAGTGATAGTGTGGCAGTGGTTCCATCATTCTACTTCTACTTCAGGGCGGTTAGACGGGGCAAGGACAGGTGGTTGTAGTCGGAGAACATAGGGGGTTGTAGCGTCCTTCTGGTTGTAGCCAAAGAATAGGGGAGTTGGAGCTTCCCTTGGGTTGTAGCCTGAGAAACAAGGGGGTTGGATCCTCCTTCCAATTGCAGGTGGAAAACAAAGGAGGTTGGTGCTTCCAATGAATGCAATTCTTCGATACATATAAGAAAACGAATTATGTGGTTTTCTCCCACTTTGGGTTTCCACGTAAAACACCAGTGTATTGTGTATATGTATGATTGTTCATTTTTTCATTGTTTATTTACTCTGTTGTTATTGGATGATAATGCTACATTGATATAACACTTGGATTATATGGTTAAAAAAGATTAAATTGCTCTATTATTGAGTCACTCCCCCTCTCAGTAATCCAACAGAAACCAGCGGTTACGCAAGAAAACAACATTAGCAACAACTTCAATATTTTAGGAGAACCCAATGAAATCATAGAGGAAGAACAATCGAAGGAGAGGAAGGTAGATCTCCATAAATATTTAGAAACAGAGACAAATGTGCCAAAGAGGCGTAAAACATAGAAGGAGAAAGAGGAGAAAGGAACTCAAGGGAAACAAGTTGTGATGAAGGAAAACCAAAGCTCATCCATAGAAATAGAAGAGGAATTAGAAACGGAGATGACCCAGGATATGGAGGTAGAGGAGATTGAAATAGATTTTCCAACCCTGGGGTAGATTCATGGGGCACAAACAATCAACAACCTTACCATAGTTCAACTAAGGATGTTACAAAAAGACATAGATAAAGGGAAGGGATCAGGATCCAATCCTGGGCCAAGATCCTCAACTTTGTAGCATGGGAATCAAGACTAATCCCCTCAAAGCTTAGAAGAAAACCTTGGAAGAGGAAGGAAACTTTACTACCAAAAGTTTGAAGAAACAGGAGTATTTATGGTAGACTCAAGACAAGTGGTATGCCTCCCGGATAACTATTTCCAACCCTTACCCAAATGTTGATAATGAAGATCACATCATATAATATTAGAGGTATGAACGACCCTTCCAAACAATGGATTATGAAGAAAAGAATCTCCATGATGAAGGCTAACATTTTTCGTCTTCAAGAAACTAAATGTGATGAAGGAAACATTAGAAGAATAACTCAAAGAATCAGGCATGGTTGTAAAGTTGGATGGATAGAAGCTAAAAGAGCACCTGGAGGAGTGGCTACCCTCTGGGATCCGGACACCATATATATGGAGGAATTCTCTATTAGACTCGGGATTCTCACCCTAAAATTCAAAATGAAAGGATCAGAGGAAGAGGGATAAATCACAAATGCATATATCCCAAACACGCCTAACCTAAAGAGATCTTTTCTGGAGGAAATCAACTTTTTAGGATCCTCACTAAAACATCAAGTATGGATCATAGGATGGGATTTCAATATGATCACGACCCCCTTAGAGAAGAAAGGAGGTCTACACAAGATCAACCAAGAGAGTAAATATTTTGGGGAACTTATAGAAAGGATCCAACTAGTCGAGTCCCAACTAGAAACGGTCTCTTTACTTGGAACAAAAAGAGGGGGAAGGAGCATCGGATTGCAGTTCATCTAGATAGGTTTCTACTCTCTGAAAAATCATTTCAAACTAAGAAGTTCCTCTCCATGAGAGTTATCCCCTTCCAAGGCTTGGATCACTGGCCCATAGCACCGGAGTGGCCCCAAGTATGAAAGCAAGGTCCCTCTCCTTTTCGGTGAAAAAAGTTCTAGCTTGACCACCCGGACTTCCTTACAAACTTGGCCCTCTGGTGGGGACACTTGAAAGACCTTAATGGAAAGAAAATGTTCCAATTTCGACACAGACTGAAGCACGTTTGTATGTACCTCAAGAAGTGGAATAAAGAGGTTTCCGGTAACATTTTCGAGGAGAAAAAGAAACTTCAACGGGAAATAGAGGAGATTCAGCTGAAAGGAATTCAGGGACTCTTCTCCTTAGACCTCATTGTGATGGAAGCTTAAATCAGGGAAGATTCGGTTAAACGAGAGCACCAGTAAGAGACTCTTTGGTGACAAAAATCCAGGATACACTGGAGAAGAGAAGGGGATAAGAACACTTGCTTCTTCCATAACTCATTAACCCAGAGAAGAAACATGAATAAAATTGTGTCTATCCAAGCACAGGATGGAAGTACCAAAGTGACAAAGGAGGATATTAAGAAGGAATTCATAAACTATTTCCAAGACCTTCTCTCAAATTATGCAATAAACAGACATGAAGATATCAATAAAATAACTTAATCGATCCCCAGGATGGTTCCCCTAGAAAAATTCCAAAGCTTGATGAGACCAGCCTCCTTAGAAGAATTTGAAGTAATTTTTAAAAGTATGGCCCAAGGGAAATCCCCTGGGCCAGATGAATTCACTCCTAACTTTTTCTAGGTAGGTTGGTCGGTTTTTGGCAACGATATTTGGGAAGTGGTGGAAGAATCTCGCAAATCTAAATATATTATGGAGGCCTTCAATGTCACCTTCATCACTCTAATCCCGAATATTAAAGGAACATGTTCAGTAGATAAGTTCCACCCCATTTCCTTATGCAATGTCATTTATAAAATTATTTCTAAGTTGATAGCCTCTAGGAACAAACCTATCCTCCCACTCATCATTTATCAGGAGCAGGGAGGATTTGTAGAGGGCAATAATATCCTAGATGGTATTATAGTATCCCACAAAACTATTCATTCCCTCAAGATGTCAAAAAAGCGGGAATGATGATGAAACTGGATATGTCTAAGGCTTATGACCGGATGAACTAGGACTTCCTTCATTAGACTCTTTTAGATTTTGGATTTGGAGAATATTGGGTGGCTTGGGTTATGAATTTGGTCTTTATAACCTTCTTCTCTATCCTAGTGAATGGCTCCCCCTCCAAGACATTCAATGTGTTGAGAGGTCTCAGGCAGGGAGACCCTATGTCCCCTTTCCTATACATAATCATGGTGGAGGGTTTGGGTCGCAACCTTTCCCGTGCTAAAATACAGGGGGGTATAAAGGGGCTAACCCTCCTTCAAGGGGTAGAGGATTTGTCTCATCTTCAGTTTGTGGATGAAAAACTTCTAATGGGAACACCTAGAGTAAAAGAAGTGGATTATTTCAAAAAAAACCTAGACCTCTTTAATCTTTCTTTTGATACTATCATTAACTAGGATGAATCCCATATTTTTTTCTTCAACACTCCCCCCACTATTCAACAACATTTGGCCACCTTAATTGATTTCCAACCCTCTTCCCTCCCAACTAAGTATTTAGGATCTCCCCTTCTTTCCAAATCTCTTCACGACCCTTCCTGGGAGGTTATTATGGACAAAATAGAAGCTAAAGTGAGCAGTTGGACTCATTGTTCTCTTTCCTTTCCAGGACGTATCCTCTTGATCACTTATATTCTCTCAACCCTTCCCCTTTACCTCTTCTTAATTTTAGCTTCCCCACTGAAGTTTTCCAAAAAAAATTAGACCCTCCAGTGCAAGTTCCTATGGGGCGGCCCATCAAAAGAAAATAAATGGCCTTTGGTGGCATGTAAACCAAAGTCCTATTGGGAACTGGGCATAAGGGACCCCCAGGTTTCCAACAATACCATGGTAGCAACACTTTGGTGGAGATGGATCAAGTCATCTTTAGCCCTATGGGCCAGGTTGTGGAGGAATAAGTACATCCCTAGAATCTTGCTTTAAAGCTTAATTAGAGTTGATGGAAATAGACATGGTTCTCAAATTTGGAATAATGCATGGTGAAACCATGTTTTGGTTCAATCTCAGTGCTTATGGGAAGTTCATAATGGGATTTCATCCCTCTTATGGGATGACGTGTGGGAACAACATCCAATCTTAGGGGATGACGTCAAGTATCAAAGCCTCTGCCTTTCCATGGAATGGGCCAAATGGGTGAAGTTGTACCATTACTAGACAACCAACCAACCAAGTTGTAATCCTTTCACAAGAACTTGGAAGCCTTTAGACGAATGGCCAATTCAGTGGAATGAATAGACTAAAGACATGGCCTAGAAAATATTGCAAGAGTGTTAGGTCGAGATCAAAGATGGGGTGGAAATCATCAGATGGGATCGGTGAGGAGATGGAGAATTCATAGTAAAAGAGGCCTATGTATAATTGCAGGACCCGGGGATCATCCAAAACTGTCCTATATGGGGGAAATTTTGGTCGAGCTCCCTCTCGCCTAAAATTTCTACCTTCCTATGATTGGTTGCGAACAAAAGGATTTCAACTTGGGACTGTATCCTTCATAAAGGATTTGTAGGCCCTTCGATATGTTCTCTATTACTTGAAACATAAGAGATTCTCGACCACCTTTTGGGCAACTACAAATTTACAATGCATCGTTGGGATCAAGGGGAAACTAATTTCAGAAGAACAGACTTGAAAAAACACAATGTTACAAAAACTATAGAATTTTGGAGCATTAACCCATTCATTAACCCCGTCATCAATAGATCCTTGGAGATCTTTCCAGGATTTCTCATGTGGAATGTGTGGAAAGAAAGGAAACGAAGATTTTTCAAAGATAAATCCCTTACCATGAACCAAATTTAGGAAATAATTTGCATCAATATGAAAGAATCCATCGACACAACTCCATGCTTGGCCCAAGATCTCCAACTGGAGTTTTCTGAGGAAGCCATATTCAAAAACTGGAATCGGGGGTCATGTCTCAACTAGAATTCTCTGGTTCCAAAAGTGGTGAAAGCTCAGATTCGTGACCATTGGATTCCTCCCTAGGTTGTTTTTATAAAACTAAATTTTGATGGTGCAACTAAGGGGAATCTGGGTCCGAAAGGAGAAGGAGGAGTCTTTAGGGACCACAATGGAGAAGCAATCCTTGTCTATGCGTTCAACCTAGGGATATCAACAAACAATGCAGTGTAATTGATAGGGCTTCATCGAGGAACAGTGTTAGCCAAGGATCATGGATTCTCGGCCCTGTCAATAGAAGGTGAATCCCAACTGATTATCAAAGGCCTCCAAAAATCTTGAATCAGGTGAAGGGTGATAAGGTGTCTCATAATTGGAGGCTTAGCCATGGTCTCTCTGAGCTTGGGGGCATGGTTACCTCTCTAGTGGCCATTGTCCCAGAGAAGATTAGAAGAAAGGAAAATTCGGTGGGCGACTGCTTGGACAACCTCGATGTCACGTTGTAGGAGTCACATCGGATTTGGAAACCGGGGCACCCACTTCCAGAAGGTACGGAAGAGCAGGTCCATAGATGTTTCCATGCTTACCTGACCACATGGAGGTTCAGGTCCGAGATGGCTAGGTGGACCTCCCAAGAGATAGGTCTGCATCATGAAATAGGATAGGAAGACAGGTGGCCAAGAATAGGAATCAGAGGTACAACATATGGTAGGATTCTCACCCATGTAGGTGGCACGTATCCCGATATGAACCTGGAGGACAGAAGACAATCTTCTCCCATGCATGAAAATGAGAACTCGCCCCATAATGAAGAATATGAAAACATCTAAAGGGAGCCCAAGGCTCGGGTGTCCCAGGTCTGTTACAATTATTATTAAGCATGTCGCCTACGATAGATCCCTTAGTACCAATACGAAATACCAAGCCAACAATTAGTTGATGGAGAGGTTGCATGTTGCAAGCGATCTTGACGGCTCTAGATTGTTGGTAAAGAGTCCAATCATCTACTTAGCCATTATGGAAACTTGCAAAATGTACCTCAGGTGGAGGCTCCCTAAATATGAGTACCACCCCAGTAACTCTAATGCTTTGTTGTTTAGGGATAAATATGAGAGAAGGTTGTACAAAATCCTCATAATGATCTTCTTTCGTGTTTTCATTATGCCAATCCTTCTACCGATTCTAAGTCTAAAAAGCAGGTTAAAGGTGAGGGGGAGAATGGTCCACCATTGGAATAAGAAGAACAAGAGGTGTTTGGTAGGCCGCCATAAAAAGGAAGCTTCCGCGTCAAGGTCGTCACTCCAGAGTAGAGAAGGAAGCTCGAGCCGCAAAGGATCGTTTTTGGGTCCACTGCTCAATGAACGAAATTAGGTCGGTGGATGCCATCGAGGATTGAGTTTTATCCCAGCGTCGGAGGGTCAAGGAAGAAGAGATAATAAAGGAAGCGAAAAAGTGGGTGTCTGACCCAGCGAACCCTTAGACTAGAGATACACTTTACTTCAGGATGGTTGAAGCTTATTGGATGTTCAAGGTGTTGGTATCCCAAGATGTCAATGAAACTAGGCAAGAGAATGTCAAAATCCTCCAAGATATTCACATTTTGGAGGGTAAATTTGAGCTTTATTGTAGGGCCCAACACGGTATCAAGTTTAGGGTTAATCAACTTGATCGGTGCCTGGATCAACATGGGAAAGGTCAGGATGCTCAGTCTCCTCCAGGATCCCTCCAATGCCCAATTATGATCGACGATGAGGATGAACAACTTCGGGCAAAGGGTGGTCAACCCTGGGATGAGACAGTTCACAAGCTAAGCAAGAAGCAGGGAGCCACATCAACATCTTTGGGATTAAGCGGGCACAAGCTCCCCAATAGGTTTTGAAAGTATGTTATGTTTTGGTTTGTTCTGTTTTGTCTTTGGTTAGTTTGTTATTGGCCCTAGGATCTTATCTCGAGATTTAGTTATGGGACGACCTCTAGAAATTTGTATAAAAACTTGTAACTATGATGATCTTGGTGGTTCTGAACAGGGTTTAGGGGTCTAGTTTCTTAATTTGGAAGACCCCCATGTTTAGTCCTTTTTGTACTATATTGTGATATAATATAAGTTTCTTGCCTTTTTTAACCTAAAAAAAATAAATTATTATTATTATTATTATTATTATTATTATTATTATTATTATTATTATATCCTCGAAGGTTAGCTCAATTGATCTAGATCCAAACTTGAGTTTGTCATGCTTGTTGTTGATTCTCTATTTTTAATTGTTTTTGTTGTTTTTAAAACGTTTTTAAATCTATTTTTAATTGTTTTTGTTGTTTTATTTTAATTTTTAAGTAGTTTTGTTTTTATTTTGTTTTTTTAATATGTTTTTTTCTATAGTTTGTAAATCTATTTTTACTTTAATTTTTTTAATTTGTTTTGTTTTTATTTTTTTATACTATTTTTTTCCTATAGTTTTGTTTTTTTTTAATTTTTAGCTTAAAATATCATATAAATATGGATTTTTTTCCACTTAAAAACGCCTAGAATATTATTTTAGTTCAAAAAGGATTTTTAAAAAATAAAAAGACTAAATTGTTTTAAAAAAGAAATAGAAAAAAACTATAAGGTTTAGAGTTTGGTCCTAAGAAATGCTATAGTTTGGTCATAAGAAATGCTTTTTCGTTAATGATGAAGATTGAAAAAAATTATTAACCTTTGAAGTGCCAGAAGCTCCCTATTAAATATCTCTTTAGTGAACCTGAAGCTCCCTTCCTCCAAAGTCTTTAGTCATCACTCCCCATGATTGAATGAAAAATGAAAAATAAGAAAGAAGAGTATGTTATCAATATTTTAGTTTTATATTATTTGCACATTCCATTATTCAAGCACTTCAAAAACATCATAATTAACAATAAAATAGATGATAAAGTTGTATAAACAACAAAAAAAAATGTTATGATGTTCTAAATCAATCTCTAAGTTTGATAATTGATGGCATGGATAAAAAAATGACATTTCTATCACATTTTTCCATACACCAAAGAATTTAAAGAAAGAAAAATTTATTCAGATTTACTTGGTTGTATGGTTTTTAATGGTCAAATGTCTTTGGGGTTTACTTCATAGCTCTAAATATTTGCAATTATGCAACTCTAACCATCACCATAATTCATCATGTGCTTACTCATCTAAATATTTGCAATTATGCAACTCTAACCATCACCATAATTCATCATGTGCTTACTCATTGGTTTGGTAATCTTCCTCAAGTTTTGTATCTACAATTGAACAACACTAGCTGTGAAAACAAAAATTAGGTTGTGTTTGGATATCTAAGCATATTTGTTGAACTAGAAATTGTTCAGAAGGTAAAAATTGGTTTCATTTCTGTTAGGTGCACACATGACCGTATTGATCAAATGTTTAGTCGTTTTGCAGTGATATTGAGTAGGAAGAATGTTGGGAGCTTACAATCATTAATTAAAACCATTGAGAAAGTATATTGTCTAGAACCTACTTTTCAAATATTAAAAGAAACTATTAACATGTGAACATTTATTCAAGGATCACATGTTGAAGAAAAGTAAAAATTGAACAACTTATTGACATTAGCTTCCAACAACAATTTTGTATCAAAATAGTGATGGAAAAGTGTTTATAATAATAATAATAATAATCTAATTTTAAGGTCACAACCAAGCCAGACACCAAATTGGTGTATGAGACCCCCTCCGCCCAGTGATTTGATTGGTAAAGTCTACAGAGGTATACATACCCTACCCCCCTCTGGATTTGAACTTGTGACCTCCTAGGAGGAAACACATGTTCTTAACCATTAGGCCCACTCAGGCTCTATTTTGGCTAGTAAACTCTTTAAGTTAACATCCTCCAATCTAAGTAGATTGCATAGAAGAATATTGGTCACTTAGATATCATATAAATAGACAAGAATATTGGTCATCTTTATCCAATCATCCATATGAAGATAATGTAGATTTTGATGGTATCTTTTATCCACAATTGAATTTTGATAATTGTAGCAAATTATATGTGTGTGTGTGTGTGTGTGTGTGTGTGGTAACTCTAAAGGAATGTTTGAACTTACATATGATCTTCCATGAAGTTATGTACCATTTCTATTTTTTTAGTTTATATGGTTTGATTATGAATAACATAAAAAAAATTCTTAATGTTAGAATCTAATGGATGTGCTCGTTTAACCATAAACAATATCACTATTGTCACCCAACCATAGGCCGAAGCCAACCCCGAGCACCTTAACTTTGACAGAGAATCATTCCGGAAGCAAACCCTAGGCTAGATAGCCAAACAAAGGGTAGTGCACCTTTCTCCAAGGATAGCACACCAAACAAGAGTTTATCAGATAGTCCAAACCATAACCAGGAGATAGTCCAAGCCAAAACATAATCTGCTAGTTGTAGCAGCTACAACGAGAAATCTCCTCCAAACTTGCGCACAAACTATCCAACTACAGTCCGCACAAGTGTTGCTTCTACAGTTCTGAGAATGCCTGCCAGAATGAAAACTGGCCTCCTGTATTTATACTAAAACTAGCTAACTGCCTGGGCCGACTTATCATTCCGGGTGCTTATTTACTTAGTATAGAATATTTCCTTTAGTCGACTTCTTCTCTTGGAGGCTAATAACCTAATACAAGTTATCCTCTTGAGTTGACTTATCTTCTAGGGTTATTAGCCAACTAATTAGGGTTTCTTCTTTCTTCCCGAAATATTCTATTTTCGTCAGGTTTACACATGGAGGTAAATAACTCCCGCAGGTACCATAATATCAACACTCCCTCCTAGCTAGGGAGGTATTTAAGGTAATGGTCTTGAGCACAAACGTACCATTCACCCAGTAGCATCAACAAAGTCGTATAGACTATCTCATGACTACATCATGAGCACCATCATCACTATCAGTGTCATCAACACATCATCTCTCGAAACCATACTCTATCTGAGTAATCAGATATGATGTTGGATAACTCACTCACTCCACAAAGTGACACAAGAGCCACTCTTCTAATCCGGACATATGTCCTAGAAGAATAAATGTCTTTAACCATTTTCTGTCTGGGAAATCTCTGTCCATTGATCATCCATCTAGCTAATAATCATTTCCAATACTATTGATAGTCTTCAAGGCAATCGGAACAATGTCATTCAATAGAACACAATTGTGTCTATCCATAGTAGTACACAACTACAATCCAGTGGTACACTGCCACACCAAGTAGCACACAGATGCTTGATCAGTGATGTATAGTCACAATCAGTGGAACACAATCCACCATAGTAGCATACATCTACTGTCTAGAGACATACAGTCTCCATAACAATCATTTGATATCAACCTGCATAGAAAAACATTTTTATGATATAAATTGAATCATCTGGGCCATTCTTCCACTCACATATGTGAGATCTGGAAGAGCATCTGCCCTCAAAAGGTCAAACATCACTGATGAGCTATCTGGACTATTCTTCTCAAGCAAGGAAGAATAACTATCCTAATTTCTTAGCCTAGACCATTCCCTATCCTGGGCCATTCCTCTGGCACTAAACAAAGTTCAACCTGGAGAGAATGAGTCTTCCCTAGGGAATGCCTGTCCCTGATTGTTGAACCTGGACCATCCACCTATCTGGGCCATTCCTCCAGCACTAAACAAAGTGCAACCTGAAGAGAATGAATTTTCCCTAGGGAATGACTGTCCGGACCATTTCCTAAGGAAATTATTGTCCTGCACCAACCTCCAAAACAGACCATTCATTGAAACTACCCACAACTATGAGCTTCGAAAGAATGATTGTCCAGCGAGGCAGACCAGTCTTCTTGACCACTACTAAGAGTGACCATCAAGAAGAGAGGTTGTCCTAGACCATTCCCCATGTTAACCACAATGGGAAATCGTTGTCTATTGTCCATCAGTAATCCATCGAACCATTTTCATTATGAAAATTATCGTTCGATCTGGACCATTTTCCAAACTGGAAAATGCCTGTCCGTTAGAAATCTAAAACCACTTTCCGAACTGGAAAGGAACTGCTCATCTTGGACCATTTTTCGAACTGAAAAATGACTGTCCATAAATCAATAACACATCAGTGCTCCCTCCCAACCTGGGAGTCATCTCTT
>JASDQU010347633.1:0-10581 GCA_032191745.1 Picea mariana
TAAATTTCCAGGAATATGTAACACGTTTCATTATTTTTTATATAAATGTCATAAAATTGTGTTCACTACCTTTTTTGTACTCAAATGTGTAGAGAGTATGTCATTTCTTGCATCTTGACCACCCGACCTTCATACTTTTTCCACAAAGGCCCTTAAAATTAAAATAATCTGCAATTCCACTTGTCAATTTGTATATCACGGAACTGTGGGTGGTCTTTGTAGGCCATGGAACAACAGATGCCCAATTTTCATTTAGCCAGCTCCACAACCCGCGATCCAAAAACTGCCTAAGTATCGAATCAGGGCTCCGTGCAAGCATGGAATGAGGGCTCCGTGCATGCTCTATAAAATCTCATCCCCATAATTTATAAAAGTACATATTTCATATGTATAAAAGTAAATATCTACTTTAAAAAATTGCATATTTTCTATGTATAATTTATGCTCTCTAGGAACCTATAATTTGACACATTTCAATTTCTTGTATCCACGAGCCCCTGTTTTAAAGAAAAATAATTCAAAAATACTATTTATTTGGTCCTTTTGTCCACCACCCTATGTAATAGACATTGGCACTATATTTTTTATTGTTTTGTCCACCACCGTATGTAAATCCTATGTAAAGAAAACTAATTCGTGAATGTTAAATTTTTGGGACACGATCCTCTTAAAACTATAATAGTCTATGGGTCCCATTGTCAATTTGTATATCATGGAACTCTCGGTGCTATTTGTAGCACATGGAACAACAGAAGCCCGATTTTCAGGTTCCAAGCCCCAGAACCGGCAATCCAAAAACTGACTAACTATCGAATGAGGGTTTTGTCCATGCTCTAATTCGGGAATGGTCTCCAGGAACCTATAATTTCATAAATTTCAATTTCTTGTGTCGGTGAGTCCCTGTTTTAAAGAATAATTTATGCTCTCCAGGAACCTATAATTTGATACATTTCAATTTTGTGTATCCACGAGCCCCTGTTTTAAAGAAAACTAATTTGGGAATGCTATTTATTTGGTCCTTTTGTCCACCGCCCTATGTAACAGACATTGGCACTATAATTTTTGTTCTTTTTTCCACCACCGTATGAAAAACCTATGTAAAGAAAACTAATTTGTGAATACTAAATTTTTGGGACACGATCCCCTTAAAATTCAAATAGTCCACAGGTCCCATTGTCAATTTGTATATCACAGAACTCTCGGTGCTATTTATAGGACATGGAACAACAGAAGCTCAATTTTCAGGTCCCAAGGTCGAGAACCCGCAATCCAAAAACTAGCTAAGTATCAAATGAGGGTTTTGTCCATGCTCTAATTCGGAAATGCTAGTTTTTTTTTTGCTTTTATGTCTTCCTATATTTTTATAGATAGTATGTATAAACAATTATGTATTTTCTATGTATAGTTTATGGACTTAAAGAAAACTAATTCGGGAATGTTATTTATTTGGTCCTTTTGTCGACCGCCATATGTAACATACATTGGTACTATACTTTTTGTCATATTCTCCACCAGCATATGTAAAACCTATGTAAAGAAAACTAATTCGTGAATGTTAAATTTTTTGAACAAGAGCCCCTTAAAATTCAAATAGTCTGCAAGTCCAATTGTCAATTTGGATATCGCAAAACTGTCGGTGCTATTTGTAGGACCCATAACAACAAAAGCCCTATTTTCAGGTCCCTAGCCTGAGAACCCGTGATCCAAAAACTGGCTAAGTCAAGAACCCACTCTTTTAAAGAAAACTAATTCGGGAATGCTATTTTTTTCATACTTATGTTCACCATCCTATGTAACAGACGTAAGTACTATTTTTTTTCTTTTTTTTTCCACCAGCATATGTAAAATGGAAAACTAATTCGAGAATGCTAAACTTGTTTTAATTAATTATAAATGATTTTATTGATAGAAAAAATAAGTTATTGAGTTTATTATTTCAATTTGGCTATTCGACACAAGCCCCCTCAAATTCAAATACTCCGCAAGTCCGATTGTTAATATGTATATTGTGGAACTCTAGGTGCTACTTGTAGGACACAGAACAACAAAAGACTGCTTTTCAGGTCCCCAACCTGAGAACACACGATCCAAACACTAGCTAAGTCAAGAACCCTCTCTTTTAAAGAAAACTAATTCTGGAACACTATTTTTTTCATACTTATGTTCACCAGCCTATGTAACAGACCTCAATACTATTTTTTTTGTTTTTTTTGTCCACCATCATATGTAAAAAGGAAAACTAATTTTGATAGAAAAATAAGTTATTGAATTTATTATTTCAATTTGGTTATTCGACACAAGCCCCTTTAAATTCAATTACTCCGCAAGTCTGATTGTCAGTATGTATATTGTAGAACTCTAGGTGATATTTGTAGACCAAGCAACATCAGAAGCCCAATTTCAACCCGCCAGTCCAAGAATCCGCGATCCAAAAATTCAAATAGTTCACAAAATATCTTGTCAATTTGTATATCGTGAAACTCTCGGTGTTATTTGTAGGGCATGGAACAACAGAAGCCCAATTTTCATCCCGTAACCCTAAAAACTTGGAATGAAGCTTCTGTGCATGCTTTGTATATCTACTTAATCAAATTACATAATTGAATTTTGTAGGTCACGGAACAACAAAAGCCCAATTTTCAGCCCAATTACATATTTGATTTTCAACCCGAGAATCTGCAATCCAAAAATTAAAATAGTCCACAAGACCGCTTGTCAATTTGTATATCGCAGAAGTCTCAGTGCTATTTGTAGGCCACACAACAACAGAAGCTCAATTTTCATCCTAGCACCCCGGCAACCCAAAATCAAGCTTCCATCCATGTACTTTATAAAATTACAGATTTCATATGTATAATTTATGTTGTCTAGGAACCTATAACTTGATAAATTTTAATTTATTTTGTATCCACCAGCCCTTGTTTTAGAGAAAACTAATTTACAAATTAGTATGTCAATTTGTATGTCAAGTAGCATTCGCGAACCTATGCCAATTTTGCACCAAACACTTCTCCACGAACCTATGTAACAGATGTTACTACTATTGTTTTGTGTTTTTTTCCTTGGGGCTTTAAAATTCTAATAGTCTGCAAGTCCAATTTTTTAGTTTGTATATCATAGAAATATCAGTGCTTTTTGTAGGGCATAGAAGAACGAAAACCCAATTTTGAGCTCGACATCCCGAGAACCCGCCATACAAAAACTGGCTAAGTACTGAATGAGTGCTCCGCTTTGTAAAATTACATATTTTGTGTATAAATTATGTTGTCCAGGAACCTTTCATTTCATAAATTTCAATTTCTATTATGTCCATGATCCCTTCTTTTAAAGAAAATAAGCTAAGAATGCTAATTTGTTTTGTTCTTTTTGTCAACAAACCTATGTAATAGAAATTACCACTATTTTTTTTGGTTTTTGCCCATGTACCCATGTACGTGAACTTCCTTCCCACGTGTCTCATGAATTAAAATTCATCTCACTCGAGGCAGGGTAGCATTACTCTTAGTGCACCCTTATTTTCCTTCACATCCTTTCGATGGGCCTCGCTGGGCCTTTACTCTATACATGCGACCATTTATGGAACCTCACAAACTCCCTAGCCTATTTCAATTGCTCCAACAGCTCTAGATGGCCTATTGTTTCTTCATTTTTCTTCTCAAACCTTGGCCTCCTTCCCCGCCTTTCCCTGCTCTTCTTTTGTCCTCTCCTACTCTGTTTTTGGCGCATTTTCTCTCTCCCACTATCTCGGAGATTCCCCGGCTACGAGGGAAGTCGAAATGCAGGTCAGCCTGCCAGCTAAACTGGCCCCGCCTGGTCCTCCGTTCCCCGCCTGCTCCTTCACTGTTATACTCCTCCTCTTCAGCCACCTCATCCTCGTCCCTGGCCAGTTGACTCAAATTCCCATTTCTCTCCCGCCCCTTACTGCGTCCCTTGCCAAAAGAATGGAGGGTTTGGACTGCTCGGGGCCCTCAGTCGACTACAACCCATGACCTTTACACAATTTGACATCTGTTTCACACCTAGGCTCTTTGGCTCCTCCCAACTCTTCGGCCACCCAGTCGCTTCAGGACCAGCCTCACGACGCCTAATTTCAGATGGATGGTCCAGAAGGCAGTCAAAATTCATGACGAAAACCCCATTCTCGAGCCGATTCTAATGTTGACCCAGAATGCGAGTGGAAAACAGGCCTTGCACTTGTGTAAAGCCTAGTATTCGACCTACGTCATGACATGAATGACCTTGGATTCCTCTTAGAGACCCTGGACATCAAAGACTCTCAACTCCTGTAGTTACTCTCTGCGTTACAGGGTGCTCATCACCTCCCACCAGAGATAGGCCAAGCAACAACAGCCCAACCAGCAACAACCTTCGCACTAGTGTTGGAACCAGAAACTTTGGTCCACGCAGAGGCAAACCGCGAGGAGAAGAGGCTTCCATCACAGCTAGAGGATGTCCGAAAGGAAGAGCACATGCCATCATAAACGGAGGACTCGATGCAACTGGACCATACACCAGTCGAGGAGGAGCCACTTCCTCATGGGGACATGACATTTGGCGCCTTCTTCATGGACACGTCACCACACTACAACCCATACCGATGATATGTCTCTTGTTTCTCTCTATTGTTTTATCATGTGCATGTCGACCTTTCATGCATTTGTCCATGGTTATTATAGTTATGTTGTCTACACTTTCCATAGTTGTAACGGCCACACTTACGGGCCAGAGTTTTGAACTCTTTTTGCATCAGTAATAGTCTAGACTTCAGTTATGGAGTATTTCGGCTGGCTGAGCTGGTTTCCCCTTAGGGCAGCTCCGTATTTACGGCTTGCAACCATGAAAATTCTCTGTAGTCCTTCATTTTGACAAACTTTTATACAATCTTCCTTACAAAAAAAATTTATTGAATACAATTTAAATAATTGTTTATACTATTCATTAAGTAAAACATGTTATAGTGTTATATAAATTACTATAAATATTCATACAATGTTATAATATTCTATAAATTACTCAGTCCCATGTACATGACATAATTGTTGGGTGCAAAATTGACATAGTGGAAGTGTTTGGTGCAAAATGTATATCATGGAACACGCTGGACATGAAAAGTGTGAACCTGCGACTCCGTATTTGTTCGATGCATTTATATAAATTACTCTCATGTATATGACCGAATTGTTTCGTGCAAAATGTATATGACAGAAGTGTTGGGTGCAAAATGTATTTCACGGGATAGGGTGGCCATAAAAAATGAAAAAAGTGAACCCGCGACTTCACCAACCCGCCACTATGTAATTGTTGGGTTACATTGGTTATGCATTGAATATTTCATGTACTATCAAACTTAGATCCTAGGAACCTTCATTCATGTACCAGACATTAATAATTTTTTGATAAATTTGAAATAAAACTAATTCAGGAATACTAAATTATGCATGAATAATACGTGTAATGCAACTTGCGGCCCACACATTTACTCCCCTTCCAGCCTGGCAGGGACTACGCTTCCCTGCAGTGCTTGTATTTATAATATTTCAGTTCTTCCCAACTTAACATATTTCAAAATCTATTTTAAAGAATCAAAAAATTTGCATTAAAAAAATGATCCTTTGTCTTAAGGATGAAAAATAATCAGAACTAATTTTACATATATAAATTTAATATGTTATATTGTAATTAGCGAGGGGATAAAGTATAGGAATTTTACCATAAGTGTCTGCTGGCTTTGGATATGAGCAGTTCTCAAATTGTATGGATTAAACACATTCAGATATCATAGAAGAAACGGATACAATTTCAGAAGATAGTCATAGAAAACAATGTTTGTACTTTCCAACCCATGTTAATGACCAGGTGGACATAGTTAATTGGAAAGGGAAAGATACATCTTCAAGTCTTTCACTTCCAATCGTCTCAAGCCATGTTCAAATCCCAATCATCTCCTAACATAAGTTCAGGCTAAAACATCGGTAGCACCAATTTTGTACTAGAAGCTCAACAACATTGACAAACAAACCCCACACTAGCACCAATTAGATGCCATTATCTAGTTGATCCAAACCTTCAGTGGCCATGCCCAATACCTCTAGTGCATTACAGACAAGCAACCTGTCCTTAGAATAGCCATAAGAATAACACAAGTTCCATGTGCTAAAATGGTTAAATAACCACCACTAAAGAAAGAAGAAGTTGTTTCTTATTTCCATCTTGAATCAATGCAGCAGACCAATGTAGATGATCAATAATTGTTACTAATAATATCTACTCACCAAGCATAAACAATTTATGAATATACTATGAATATGAGTTTCTACAAATTTCAAATTCTCATATAACTTGCACCCTTACCAAGCACTACGTTAAGTCAAGATTATTGTATTAGGAATTGTAGAGGCTCGATTATCACACAAGTAAGCCCTTTGCAATGGATTTATTGTGCTCTGAATGAGTAGTCTTCGGAAACTCTTTTAGTAATACCCAACATCATGGTGGTAAGATCACAATCACATATTTTCATGTATATTGTGTCATCCAAGTAGCAGGCAATTGGTGGCAAGAAACCTAGGAGATACTCTATGATAGCGAAATGATCCCTATTAATCTGTATAAACTAAATACTAGTTCATCAGAACTGTGCACTTACCTAATTTGTTATTCAAATATTTGGAGATTCACCAGGGTTTGCAGTTCATGGAGAAGTGGGATGGAGTATAATTCACATAATGGACAACATTTGCATCGCGATTATAATCATCATCATTGTTCCAGAAATTAGTCTTTCTCATCCCCTTTGTTAAGGAAAATACATAATCACATCTTTAACTAGTTACTTAGATAGTTTACCATTATAGGAGTTGGTAACTCCATAATGTCTTGTAACCATATTGTAACTATATTGTGTAACTATGCATGTTCATATTAATAGAATACACATCAATAGTGTAGTGTGTTGCATCAATTCTATCTCTTCTTAATCTTTTCATGGTATCAGAGCTAGTCTGGGCCTCACTCCATCCAATCCATCACTGGAGGGTCAAGAAACCCAAGGTTATGATTATCAAAGTCTCTACATTTGAGAAAATAGGAATCGATCTTGAAACTGTTGTTGTATAACAACGAAAGAGCAGTGAGTGATGAAGAGCAGGTATGCCATTGTGGTTTCCATTTATTTTTGCTTTTAAAACTTCTATGAAAAATGTTTGTGCATCATTTATACAAAGACTTCCTAGTTGGTGAGATTCAAAGACCGATGAAGACTAAAGTTGTTTTGCAATGATTGGAAATCATTGTATGTCAGAGGCTATTATATATATTAAAAAAGGATTTCTATTATATATATTAAAAAAGTGAAGATATTGAATTTTAGAATTGAGTTGAATTATATGTGATGGGATGTATTTTGATATATACATATTACTACTATTAAAGTGTGGGAGATATTAATGTTCATTAAAAAAATGAAAATGAAAATATGTTGATGAAGGGTTTATGAGAATTTAATTTTTACATCTCTTGGAATTTGAAATGTCAAAAGGTATTGAGCTCAGGTAACTCAATATAGATGATTGTAAGAATTAGTTACTCGAACAAATGACATGAGAATATGGAAATCCAAGATGAAGGAAGGTAAATTCAATATTCAAGAAGAAAACGCATGGTGATGAGATTTATTTTGGCATTTTGGCATTTATTAAGAAAGTTACAAAGAGTGAAGCAATTTCAATGAACGATAAAGCAGATTCTAGTCTGGTAGTAGAGAGTCGATATCAGTGAATCAAAAAAGAAGATTCCAGTGAAGAAGAGTTGTCATGGAGTGAATAGTCTATAAGAAATAAAATCGAGGCTTCCAGGGAGAAGAAGTTGCAAGACAAGAGTATTGCCTCTTCTATTGTTGAAGAGCAAGTATCGTTGATGCTGAGGCATTTTATGGACAACGTTTCCGCATTATTGAGCAGTAAAAATTACATGCAGAAAAACTCACCACCAGAAAGAAAGACAATTGAAAAGCCACGAAGAAGAAAAATGGGCAGACATAAAAAAAGAGTGGAGTAGAAAATACAACTAATTTTTTTTTTCATTCACTTTTTTCAAAACTTCAGCTGTATATTTCTGTTGACTAATAAATATACCATGATCAGATTTTTCTACTCCAATGCCTAACAAACACCATGATCAAATTATTCTACTCCAATGCCTAAGAAATACTTCATTAATCCAAGATCTATCATTTCAAACTCATTTTTCATGGCTGATCTAAATGCATCTAACATCATGTTTCCTGTGTAGATCATGTTGTCAACATAAATACATAGGATGAGAATATTACCTTGTTTATTTACCTTGATATACAAAGTAGGATCATTTTTCCTCCTACTGAAACCATCTTTGAGTAAATAATTATGAATTCTACTAAACCAAACTCACAGAGCTTCCTTCAAACTGTAAAAGGATTTCTTTAATTTGTACACTCGATGCTCTTTTGTTTTAACCTCAAATACATGTGGTTGAGGGACATACACTTCTTCATTTAACACTCCATTCAAGAAGGCGGACTTGACATCCATTTGATAAATAGGCCACTCATTTTGTGCTTCAATGGCCAAAACAAATCAAACAATATCTAATCTTGCTACAGGTGTGAAACTTTCACCATAATCAATGCCAGTTGTTGTGAAAAACCTCTGACAACTAACCTTACTTTGTGTTTCTCAATCTCACCTTTTTCATTCAGTTTAGTTTTATAAACCCATTTGACATTTATGACATTTTTATCTGCAGGTAGATCAACTAAATCCCATGTATTGTTTATTTCAATAGATTCTATTTCATTATTCATTCCATCTACCCATTCTTTTTTCTTTGCATCTTCATCAAAACAAGTAGGTTGAGATGAGAAAAATGCAAACTCTACTACATTATCATCTTGGTCATATATATCACACAAACTTCTCATTCTTTGATTATTATGGTCAGAATCTGAATCCCTATGAGATGAAGAATCATTATGAGACGAAGAACTACTTGCATTTTGAACTTGCAATCTTGGAAGGCGTGTTATCAATTCTTGATGTTAATCTAACTTTGTAGGTGCTTGATGTTCATCTAAATCAAAAGAAGGATTGAGAGAAGTATTGCTTTCCATTTCATCCCATGATTTATCTTCCATAAATTTAACATCTCTACTTACTAGAAACTTCTTAGTAACATGATTGTATAATCTATATGCTTTCGACTATTCACTATAGGCAATAAAAATGTACTTCTCACTTATATCATCAATATTATTTCTTAGCTCTTCAGGAACATGAGCAAAAGCAGCAAAACCATTTTTTTTGAAATGAGAAACATTTACCTTAGATCCACTCCATTTTTCTTCAGGCACTTTACCTTGAACATTGGAAGTTGGTGATCTATTAAGTATGTAAATTGAACATGAAACTGCTTCATCCCAGTAATCTTTGGACATTTTTCTTGCTGGAAGTAAACTCCTAGCCATGTTCATGATGGTGTCATTCTTTCTTTCTGCCACTCCATTTTGTTGTGGAGTATAACTGGTAGTCGTTTGTTTTTTATACCATGATGTTTACAAAAATCAACAAACTCTCTGGAGTCATATTCACCTCCTCCATTAGATCTCAAAACTTTGACAAATATACCACTTTGTTTCTCTTCTTCAGCCTTGAAATATTTGAATCAAGTGAAAGTCTCAGATTTGTGTTTGAGAAAATAAACCCAATTTTTTTTGCTAAAATCATTAATAAATGTCAGAAAATAAAAGCTTCCACCAATCGACTGATTTTTCATAGGTCAACATAAGTCTGTGTGAACTAAATCTAAGAACTTTTTGGATCTATAAGAGGATGATGGAAAACTATCTCGTGGTGTTTTCCTACTATGCAACTTTCACAAGAAGGAATCTGATTAATCAAAGGAGGAAATCCTTTCACCATAGACTATCTTTGTAATAAACTCATACTTTTGACTATTAAATGACCCTAACGATAATGCCATAACTCAGTTTCAGTCACATTAGAAATATTACATGCATACATATTCCCACTTCTCATTTCTAATGGAAACAATATGTTCTTTGTCATAGGGACTTTTGCAACAAGTATTTTAGTTTGATTAAGAATTGTGCAAGTGTTGTCATGGAAACTAACATCATAACCATGCGCCATTAATTTCCCTACACTCAACAAATTGTGTTTGATATTTGGTACATAGTAAACATCAGGAATATTTTTCACTTCACCCTACTTTGTTAAAACTGTCACAACACCTTTCCTTGAAGCTTTGACCGAATGATCATCACCCAAACTAATTGTAGTAATAAGATATGTATCAAGATTAGAAAGTAAATCATTGTGACCAGTCATATGATTGCTACATCCACTATCTAGAAACCAAACATTATGTTTCCTGTGTAGATCATGTTGTCAACATAAATACATAGGATGAGAATATTACCTTGTTTATTTACCTTGATATACAAAGCAGGCTCATTTTTCCTCCTATTGAAACCATCTTTGAGTAAATAATGATCAATTCTACTAAACCAAACTCGCAAAGCTTCCT
>JASDQU010347635.1:0-12340 GCA_032191745.1 Picea mariana
CAAGATTGAGGTTCTCAATGATAGCCGAATACATGATTGAGCCCCCAAAATGAATCTCCTCAACAATACCTTTCCAACGAGCTATCACAAGCCTAAAATGGAGATCATATGCAAAAGTTACGACCCCGGGAAGTTGATGTACTCACTTACCCAAACGGGGCCCACATGACTTTTGGCGCTTCATCTCCTAGGGTTAGGTTTTTGGATGTCTATGACTTTTGGCATTCCCGTCTATTGTAAAAGTGCCTTCCAAGCCTCATTGTAATCATCTTCTTGCGAATGCGAGTAGCCGTCACATCTCTTCTCAGAGATAAGCTGCCACCATTCTAGCGAGTCTTTCACTCTGTATTTTTACTGTCTCTGTACATTTCTCTGATTAATAGAAATTGTGTATTACTGTATATCTGTGTTTATGGTTGCATCTTTGACACATTTTTGTTATATTACTGAATATCTGCAATATCTCTGTGCATTTCTTTACTATATCTCCGCTCTCAATTGGTGCCGAAAATAATCTGAATCAACTGTCTTCCATCTGAAATCTACTCAGAATGACACACACATACTTCCCCTGTCCCAGGAATATGTGTCCAGGCTCCTGCCAAACCTCCAATCCCAAGAACTAATGCATCACTCCGATATCATTCATCTCGAACTCTAAAGAAAGGCTCACCCTTGGGCTTTTAATGCACAACACTATCTAACTCTCGGAGAGTTGGTAGCTTAGTCGATGCTCCTCTATGCTTTTCTTGCTATCTTTATTACGTATTTTCATTTCATGTCCTTTCTTTGTTCTCTCTATTTTGGTATTTGGTATTATTTCCTTGAAGTGTGTTGAGATCAATTGATTTTAGGCTTCTAATGATGCATTCCTTTTTCTAGTTTTGGATCTTATTTATTTATCTTCTGTGTATTTTGTTTCCTCAAATTTGTAGGAATGCAATGTTTCTCTATTTCATCGTATTCCTCATTTGATAGATATATAATACGTTATTTTTCCTTACATATTTTTCATATTACCTTTTTGTTAAAGAATTAATTTCCACCCTATAAGACAAAGAGGAATCTATAATAGGATAGAAGAAAGAATACATCTTTTTCCTAAGGTTTAGCCTGTTTTTGGAGATCCTCGTTCAACACCTAGTGGACAACCAGCGAGACACTGCTGAACTTTTAGAATTATTTTGCTAGGTATTGCACAACTATGTCCTTTTTGGCAGAACTTGGAGGGCATGAAGAAGAATTCATATCATTGTTATGTTGTCAAATTACTGAGGTACATGCTCCATCTAACAAAGCCAGAAGTCATTGAAGAACTGTGTTCTTTCTGGTGGAACCTGGAGAGGATGACCATGGGAGTTGTTGGGACAAGACATTTTGGGAAAACTTTTGGAAACTGCACAGGACCGCACATGGAAGAACGAAAGGAAATTAGCGCATATTCAAAATCAATGCATGTGAAAGAAGGAAGTTAGTTAAGACTCAGTTAGGAATTTTGGTCCTTTTAAACATGATAAACACTAATGTAAATGTATAAATATGTAATGGGGTTTGACAGTAGATAGATCACGAGTATAGTGAGTTGTGAGTTGCGTTGAGCTTATGAGTGGAGTATGAGTTGAGAGCTAAGTTTGCACACTATGCACGAATGACAGGGGCATTCTCTGGTATAACTGAGATATCATGTATGAGCTCAAAGCACACATTTTTTAAGTAATGATTCTGAATAGTAATATAATAAGTCAACCGTTGTGGATGTAGCCCATATTGGGTGAACCATGTTAAGTATGGTTTCTATGTGTTCTGTTATGATTGATTTGTTTACTATTTTGTTTATTGCGCATACATAATGCATGAATGGTTAATATGAATATGTTATATGATGATTTGTCACACACAATGTAAGGTATATTGAATGAATTCTAAGTAGAATAGTTAGAGTGAATGCCTCACATTCCTTGATGACTGTGGAATCATGGTTCCTACAGTCTCCATAGATACCTAGGGGAACACTTCACCTACTTGTGGATGATGTCAAAAGTTATGGTATCTAAGGTTATTTTTGGTGAATTCATGTTCAACCCTAGGTATGTGCACTACGTTCCAACATGAGTCCCCCCCACAATAGAGAAGGATGTTTCTATGCACATGCGGGGACATTCTGATGGTGTCTCATGCCTGACATTTCACCGAATTCTCCAGAAGGTGGCTTAGGCAATTTTGTGCTACCATCAACATGAGAATTGAGTAGCCAATGGCACCTCCCTTTGTACTAGACACATATCCTCTTATCTTTCATGTTAATTATCTTACAGAAAAATGAAAAACCACAAGTTGATGAAATTTGAAGCAATGTCATTAAATCCTCTTAAAGAAAAATAAAAAACATCCCACAAAAATTTATACAACACAATTATAGTTGAAAAAAATTGAAGATTGACAAAAAAAAAATACAAGTCACAATCACAACAATACTTATCCCAATCTATTGTTTACATCCATTCTCTAATATAGTACATTCAACCATATACCACATAATACACAAAAATATAAGTTTGTATCTTTTTCTTTTATATTTTTTATTTATGTCTCTCTTTCTATATATACAATTAGGCTCTTGCACAAGTCATCCAATGATAGGAAAAAAACCCGCCACACTTATCTTTTTATTCATTTGGGGATTGCAAATGAAAATGTGTGGTTTTAATGTGAAAGACTATCTAAGCCTCGGATAGTTGGTATCTTAGCGGGAGCTCCTCTATACTTTTCTTTCTAGCTTCATTAGGTATTTTCATTTCATGTCCTTTCTTTGTTCTTTGTATTTTCATATTTTTTCCTTGAAGTATGTTAAGATCAATTAGCTTTCGGCTTAGGATGATGCATTTTTTTCTCCAATCTTAGATATTATTTATTTATCATGTGTGTGTTTTTTTTCCTCAAATTTGTAGGAATTCAATGCTTCTTTATTTAATTTTATTCCTCATTGGATACATATATAATACCTTATTTTTTCTTACATATTGTTCATACTACCTTTTTGTTATAGCTTTAATTTACACCCTATATGCCAAAGAGGAATCCATAAGAGGATATAATTGGTTTAGCCCATTTGTGGAGATTCTCGCTACACACCTAGTAGATAACAAGCGAGGCTCTTGTTGTTCACTAGTGGCTCGACAGGGAAGGCATTGTTGAGCTTCTAGAATCAAAGAGTTACGAGGTAATAGGAAAGGGATGAGTTGGATTTTCATGGAAAAGGCCTAGGAAAACACATCATTTGAGTATCTAGTGGTCTCTATAAGATCTAGAAGTCTCTCACAAGCCTCATCCGAGAGCTATATAACAAAGGAAAGCCTTGGGAAAGACAGAGGAAGAATTCATAACATTGTTATGGTGTCCAATTGCAGAGGTACAAGTTCCATATGCATCATTTCTCTTATTTTCTCCTAGAGATTGCCAAAATCGAACAACATGATTTTAGATCTAATTTGAGCGAGATAGTTGGTCACGTCGTAGTTCCACTCGATAAGAAAGACATTTATGTCGAAGGAAACATGGTGAGTATCTCTCCTACCATCACGATCGATATCTCTCGTACCCTTGACAAGATTGTTATGGTGTCCAATTGCAGAGGTACAAGTTCCATATACCATATACATAAGTCAGTGAAGAACTAAGTTATTTCCAGCAGGGTAACATACCCAGCCACCCACAAGTCAGGATATGCTACTTAATCTGACTGCAACACCCCCAGCCACGAGGAGGCTGAGCATGTTGCAGTCCTAAGACTCAGTTCTCTAAACGGATATCGAATTCTAAAAACATTTAATCCGAAAACAAGAATGAAAAAACCACATGCATTAATCCATATCCATGCACAACATAAAAGAGATAAATACCATTCCATGCATAACAAATAGCTAGCATACATGCACATTAAAAATACATATATCATACATAATTAAATACATAGCCTCCATTCATTCTGACTCAAGTTTCTTAGCCTT
The DNA here is from genome assembly GCA_032191745.1 of Picea mariana. NCBI lineage: Eukaryota > Viridiplantae > Streptophyta > Pinopsida > Pinales > Pinaceae > Picea > Picea mariana. The sequence continues at coordinate 4,008 of JASDQU010347635.1, forward strand.
CTCCTTAGCCTGGTTGTGTTTTAACACATATACACATGTTTTTACCTGACAGTCACGTAAATATGCGTGATGTCCTTATGAAAGAGGTGTATATATGTCATTTTCTCTTAAAAAATTACGTACATCATCCTTTTCTGCTTGGTTTTTGGGTTTGATGTTTGTTTGCTAATTTTTTATGGTTGTTGAGTCTTCTTGGGTCTCTGTTATCACTGTTAAGTGTATGTGAAATGATAGGAAATATTTCTTTGGTTGAATTTTTGGGTGGTGCTTTTATCATCATCATTTTCATTTGATTGTCATTGCATCTTGGGCTGGGTGTTTTCTCCTTGATATCTTGCCTGGTTTGTCTCTATTTACATACAGTAGAATTTGTATATCAAGTTGTTGTTCAGTCCTTGCATTTTCATTCTTTTATATTGAAAATAAAAAAATATTAGGGATTTTGCATTGTTGTCATTTGATCTTTTGGGTCCTTATCATTGATCTTAGTACATCTATAGAAATATTTCATCTTATTTGGAGTTGCAGAACTAAATTGAAAATTTCATCTGGAAAAGCTTATCAATTATTGAGAATTGAAATTAGGACTTTGCATTTTATTCATATTCATTTATTTTACCTGTTGAGTCATAACATAATTATTTTCACAACAACACCTTTCTTGAGTAATAAAGGTCACTAAAATAAATGTTGATAATTTAAAATTGATTAGAAACGATTTTATTTTTATTGTGCACAAACTAGCTTAGGATTTGGAGCCTTGGAATAGTATTTTGTGAGTAAAATTCTCCAAGGCTGTTAAATAAACATATGTGTGTAACTAAGGGAGTGGTGAAATCCATTTTATAATTGGTGACATCAGGTGGCTTTTCTTACACCGAAGTTAAGAACAAAGTCGCATGAGGTTGGTTGAGGGGATATCCCCCCAATACCTTCTTAGCATCAGATATATTTCTAGGGATCTATTTGTATATGGGGATCTTACTAGTAGCTTTACCTCTGTGAGAGGTAGTGATTTCGAGGTTTTGGTCTTTGTTAACCTTCCCATATGGTGGACCTAAATAACGATTGTTCTCCTACGTATCGGTTATATCATGGTTTCTTAGTTGCTTGACATAGGTACCACATAGGTTACTTGCATGGGTTATTCTGCAGGTACCCTAGGCCAGATAAGGGTCAGACAACGCACATCCTTTATGGAGGATTAGCTCTCTAGGGTAGGGATTATTTTAAGGATGGAAATTTATTTTAAAATGTAAAAACCTTAGCGAATCTTACTAAACCCTCATATGATAACTATAAATGTTTGGCGATATTTTTGTAAAAATATTCAAATTTCTAAGGATTCTATATAGTTTGTATAAAATTTTGGCCATCTTTAAGGTAAAATAATTTTATCGTATAGAATTTGGGAAAATCATTTTTAGAATAGTGAATCTTTTTGGGGGGAAACCATGGAAAATTAGCCCAGGAGCGAAATTTAGCCCCTAAAATCATCCATGCTCCAAGGGGATGTGACTGACTGGTTGTTAAGCCCATGGTTGTAGTGTCAGAGGTTCCTATCATCACCCCTGTCCATCCTATAGAGAATACATAGCCTATAGCCATGAACCCTTTTGGTTTTCTTTGTCACTTGCCAAGCTATAATGTTCATTCCATCCCTATGGCCTCTAGTCCTTTTTCTTATGGTATGCCAAATTTCACATCATAATTTTCAACCTCCATCCTAGCATCTAGTATGAATAATAGTATTGGAATTAGGGGAAGAGATCCTCCTCATACTCCATTCTCTTTGGTGGTACCCATGTCCCACAAACAACTCCTACAATTGGAGGATTTCCTCCTTTTAACCCCGGGTCTAATCTTGTTCCTAATGCTTCTGGATGGAGTAACCAACCTGGAGGACAAGATACTTCTTACGGTCTATCCTTTACACCCACCTCCTCTATATTGATTATGAACAACACGTTTGGCATGAATAATCCACCTTTATCCTTGAGATTCACACCTGGAGGAGGTCATTTTCATTCCCAGGGAAACCCCCAATCCGAAGCCACTTCGGCTAGGGGCAATTTTTACAACCCTCATCAGAACATTCCTACTAGAATGGTAGCCAACCAACCCCTCATGAATCGGTTCGAAGGAAGGTCTTACAATCCCAGATAGGGCCATGATTCTTACCAGAACCGTGGATGGGCTGTGATTTCCCAACAAAAATATTTCCAGGGAGCTTGGGGCCTGATGCAGTAACCTTGTCTCCCCTTTTTGGCCATGCTCAATCTTCATGATCCAACATGCCCACCCGTCCCCACCAAGAATCCTTTGGATATTCCAAAATTCGAAGGAAAGAATGATGAGGATCATGGTGATCATGTTACTACTTTTCACCTTTGGTGCTCTTTGAATACCCTTAACAATGATTCTATTCGATTAAGATTGTTTCAACAAACCCTCACGAGAGTTTCCACAAAATGGTATATCGAGCTACCTAGGGGGACATAAAGAACCTTTAATCTGATGGTCTTAGTCTTCCTCAACCACTTCCAATTGTCAGTTCATTACGATGTTACCTTAGGAATTTTGTCGACCTTACGTTTGGACAAAGCCACTCATATCTCAGATCACATCCAGGAGTGGTGTAGACATAATAGGTTGATCAAGACCTGCATACCCTCAGAATTCCAGCTGTTAGATCTTATATATGATTAGTCTAGGATGTTATACGAGATTCTTCCAGACGCACCGAGGTCAAACTATGACCCTAGACAAAATCTTGGGCCTCATGCCGATGGAATTGTAGGCTCCGCCAATGTGAAATCTACAGACTCAGTGAAAAGCCATTTGAAAGAGTTGTCTCTAAACCAGTCTGTAGGAGGGCCAGCTTTGTCTGTGTCCCCCACTGCCACTCAATCGACGGATGGTAACTAGCAACCAGGAGGGAATAAAAAGAAAGGACGTAATGATAATCATAGGGGTGGAAAGAATAATAATAAATTTAAGGACAACAGTAATAATGAGAAGTTGAATAGTAATGCTGGTGAGGGAAAAAAAGAAAGGCAGAAGGTGAAGTTTCCTTGAAAGATTTGTATATATGACCACCTTACCTATTTATTCCCCAAACTTTCAAAAGCTATGAGGCTTTTATCTCTACTGCCCACTCTGCTAAATAATCATTTTCCACATAATGAGCTCCTTGAATGCCAGAAATGCGGTGGGTGGGAGTAAAAAACCACAGATGCAAGACAATGAACATTTATGCATCAATATGGTTAATCTGAGGTTAATGTATCCACTAGGTCTCGCGATTAAAGTTCTCCACAAACTATTCCTGGTCTAGACTAGTCTCCCCCTCCTGTAGAGACACCCTTACAGATCGAAACAACAGAGCCCCAGCCTCGTATTTTGAAAGGAGTAATCAAGTAATCTACCCACAATACTAATGTTATAGATGCAAATAATTGCTCTATTATTGAGGATTTGGGTCAAACCCGTTGTGCGATGTTGTCCTTGGAGGTACTCCATACGTTTCCTTCATAGAGGAATGACTTGTTATCTATTTTAGGAGCTATAGATCCCTATGGCTCTAAAGTTATCAAGTTTTACATTACCGATGTGAAGCCTCGCTTGCCTTACCATGTGGAATTCCAAATCCATGTGGGTTACTCAAAGTATACCATCAAGCGTATTGTTGTTGATGAAGGTGATGCAACATGTGTGATGTCCTTGGTTAGTTAGAAACCCTCGGCTCTCCAACCCTTTCTTAGTATCCGACCATGTTGAATTATTTTGAGGGTTGTTCCTTCTGCCCTCACGGTATTCTTCCTATCTTTCCGGTCCAGTTAGGTAGGAAGATGGTAGAGGTGGATGTCGAGGTGGTTGATGTGCCCCTCGACTATAACTTGTTACTAGTATGCAATTGGACTTATGCTATGACTGCAATCATATCTTCCATGTTTTGCACTGTTTGTTTTCCTCATGATGGGAAGATAGTGATGATAGACCAGTTGTACTTTGCGTATGCTAGCCTAAATGCATCTGTTGGATGATTGATCCTCGTGATCGACAGTTCTCAACTGAAATCTGAGAATATAGATGTCATAATGTATTCATCCCTTATGCGTACCTTCGAATTCATCGCACCCGTTCATCATATATATGCCATGTCTAGTAATTCTTCTCGGTCAAAGAGGTCTATTCCTTTCTGCACTTCATAATTTAATGATCCTTGGACCCTACATTCCTCGAACGCGTGTTGTGAAGGTCAATCAAATGATGGAATGGCCATGCCACTATCAACAACAAAGATAGTTTATCAAGTTGTTCTTGACTCTTCCACTAATCCAAATCTTGTTACCTCGCAGACGGACGAGGAGGATCTTGTTTTATATCCCATATGGGCCACTTCATCGTCTTTCTCACATGACTTCCTCGATGATACTTTACCTTCTGATGAAACAATCATAGAGGCCATGAATGGTTCTAAGAGGCCATGGGATGATATGCATCATTTCTCTTATTTTCTCCTAGAGATTGCCAAAATCGAACAAGATGATTTTAGATCTAATTTGAGCGAGATAGTCAGTCACGTCGTAGTTCCACTCGATAAGAAAGACATTTATGTTGAAGGAAACATGGTGAGTATCTCTCCTACCATCACGATCGATATCTCTCATACCCTTGACAAGATTGAAAATGTATACATCAGTGCAGATTGTTTACAGTAAGATGATCTACACAATTCTCTTCAAAGAATTTCGTGACGTATTCTCTTTTTCATATGAAGAGATGCAAGGAATTGACCCTCGAATTGTCGAACATGAAATTAAAACCTACCGGGATGCCAAACCTATTCGACAACGACTTAGAGCTGTCAATCCTAGGAAAGCCCCTGCTATTAAGGAAGAGGTAGAGAAACTTCTTAATGTTGGATTTACCTACCCAATTCCCTTGACTGAGTGGGTATCGAACCCCGTTCTTGAGAATAAAAAGCAAGGAACCATCCGCGTATGCATGGATTTTCATGACCTGAAAAAACCATGTCCCAAAGACAAATTATCGACACCCTTCATCGATTAAATTCTCAACGAATGTGTGGGAAGCGAAGATTTTATTTCATGGATGAATTTTGAGGGTATAACCAAATTCAGATTAAACCCGAGGACCAACATAAGATGAAATTTATTTTCCCTTGTGGTAATTTCGCATACTGGAATATGCCTTTCATCCTTAAGAACATCGAGGAAACCCTCCAACGTGATATGACCTTTGCATTTCACGATCTCAAGCACATAATCGAAGATTATATCGACGTTTTGTTGATAAACGAAATTGATCGTTCATGAATTGAAAGAACGAGTCTGGTCCAATGTTGTCTAAGTAACCCAAGCCATTTGGTGTAACTCATTCTGACGGGTTTAATGGCTTCGTTAGCCAATCTAAAATCCTAAAAGAAAAACAAACAAAGGAAAGAAATAACTAATTAATTGCCAAATGTTATATTATGTATATATATATGCTTTGATATAACTATTGTAGGTGTATTTAAGCGGAAAATATGCAAATCTCACTTATGCACATCATTTACAAATTGCAATTTTTAATCGAAACGTACGAATTCAATGTGAAAATGATTGCTTTTAAAAAAACAGATAAATAAAGAACATTTAAATATTTTATGTTTTCTTTTATAAATCTAACTAACTATGAAATGCGGACGTGTAGGTAGTCAAAAGCTGAAACAAACATTTTGGTTTCATTAATATGTAAATGACCAAATTGAGAAACACAAAGGAGCTAACCTGTTGTTAGTTTGTGAGATGTATCCAAGCGTCTGTATGAGTGGAGGACATCCAACTGCCATGCCCAAGAGAGAAATGTGCAATAGACTTTATGACTGTTCGAAATAAATTCAAAACATGTATTGGGAGTTGAGGTTTAATGATAGAGGAGGAAACACAAATTGAACCCTATGATCTTATAATTGCAAATAATTACAGTAAGATAAATCTGGGTGTAACATATTCCATTTCATCATTCAACTAAAATTCAAAGATAAATCCTATCATTCAAATTGAAAATATGATCATAGTATTTATAGGTAGAGCAACAAATTATAGACGATATTTATAACATAGGTATCCCAAACATAATAGATAATTAAGTCTAAAGCTATCAGACCTATTAATATATCAAGATTGACAAAACATACATGAAAACATCATTTACAAAAGGCTAAAGCCAAAATGCATATATGTTGTTTCATTAAGTCTTGGAATCACCCGTCCATGCTGGTTACAAAGATGTGTTGCTTCAAACAAGAATATCTCATAAACCAGACAACGAAATGAAATTCCATGAAATACCCATTTGAGATATTGAAGATGGCAATACGCACGACCTCTTTGGGTCAAATGCATGCTCATATTCAATGGATGATATCTCTTAAACCAGGAAAAAAAAATGATATTATTAGAAATACCCATTTGATATAATGAAGAGATATTTTCATCCATATATGGAAATATTTCTGTAGTTTCTTCAGTATGGAGAAAAGTACCATTGAATATGGTGGTATGCGTGGCCAAATGAGATTCCGTGAAATACACATTTGAGATATTGGGGATATATTTCCAATGAGGTATGGTATAGCATTTGAAATAGTGTGTAGAGGTTGCAACACCTATTTGAAGTTGGTTAAGTGTAGAGGGCCATAAAATATGTCAAGGGTTTCTAGACAAACATGGGTTGTTGTAGAGGTTGTGGAACCTCAATGGGCAACATGGACACCCTACAAATTTGTTGAAAATGTTGCAAACCAATGGATGTAGCCGATCCATGTATAGATGTAGTGAATCTATGTATGGTTCTCCTTGTAATGGTGAACAAAGATCCGAGGGAAAAAAAAAGCCATGTAGTTTATGTGGACCAACTATGATTCTTACAATGTGTGGTCCGACAAATGGATTATGATAGTACCAAAAGGAGTTGTGATTACTGCAAATGTTTGAACCGACAACATGCTTTAAACCCTTGTCCCGATGGAGAGCGTGTCTTCTGTGATACCACTGATCTAAATCTCGGGGGCTGAGATATGGATGGATTGAATGCCGAGAGAGGAGGAACTTAGAAATACCAATATTGCTTGAAAAGAAGCATGGAAAAAAACATGTTAATGAAGTACTTGGGAGGTGAGGCTCAAAGAGGAGCCTCACCTCTAAAACTCATTACTAGTAAATCACTTAGAGCTAATTAATCTTACAATGAACAATATAAAATATGAGAGAAGTCAAAATAAGTAACTTGATATTATGATAAGGCATGCTAGGCCTTTATATAGCATCACAAAATGGTCCATTGGACAAAGTAAAAAAGAACTCATTAAATGAGTCTCTATTATTAGTATAATAGATCTAACTACCAAACTAACTAAATAGTGGAAAATAAAACCCGATACATTAATGGGAAGAGCTCATTAAATCAATCTCTATTATTATAATAATAGATCTAACTACCGAGCTAACTAAGTAGTGGAAAATAAAACCCAATACAATAATGGAGAGGTGTGATTGTCTTTGACCCATATGGGCAACCAATTATCCCATTTAATTAATGAGGACGTGGGCATCTCCTTCATCCACATGGACAATCTATTAGCTTTATAGTTTTATGACTTTTGTATCCGAATTTAAACCATATACCCTCTAAAATTCGAATCAATTTCTTCTTATGGTCTGATAAATTTCATAAAAACAAAAAATCCAAAATTTCCTAATTCCTTCTATAAGCCCTTATATCTTACAAAATATCTAACCCTCATATCTTATAAAATATCTAATTGGCACATATACATAACTATTCTATGTTATTATATTCTTTACAAAGTCATCATTGTAGTATATCTCTAATTAATATCAAGATCATATTTACATGTAAATGTTGTTACATTGCAAATATAAATATTTCAAGAATGATCAAAGTTGTATTTTCACATATCTAGGCCTCCATAAATTGGTGGTTTCAGTGGTATTGAAAAAATATTTTATTATCTTGTAGTAAAATATGTTAATATCAACTTTGTTGAAGAGAAATATGTTTTTTCTTTCAGTAGTGCAGCCACACAAACACACTATGAGGGAGATGTGTAATTCCTTGAATGCTTAACATTGGGTTTTTACAAGTGATATTTAAAAAATATTAATTAAAAAAATAATTCAATTTCAATGTTAACCTATTTTTATGTCCTCTTTATATATATAGCAATCAAAAATAAAAAATTGCTTATTGTGTAAAAAGACACTTTGCACTACCTCAATTAAAATATTTTTATATCAACT
>JASDQU010347639.1:2184-12340 GCA_032191745.1 Picea mariana
GACACACTAAGGTTGATACATTAATCGATAGTGGATCTCAATCTAACCTAATTTCATAGGAATTGGCTAAGAAATTGAGATTACAAACATAGATGCATCATAATCCCTACACACTTAAATGGATAAGCAACAATCATCAAATGCACATAACCAACTAGTGCACATTAAAATTTTTAATTTTATCTAAGTATGTGGACAAGGTAACATGTGATGTGGTGCCACTAAGTGAATGTGGGATGGTCTTAGGTAGTCCATACTTATATGATCATAAAACAATCTTATACAAGGCTAAGAATCAATATCAGTTAATCAAAGAAGGTCAAGATTATGTGGTTCATGCTCATCATGTAAAGGAAAATAAAACTCTTCAAACAATGGAACAATCAAAGATGGAAGAAAGCAAAAAACCTATAATTGTTTCAAATCAAGTAATCGATCTTAAGAAAGAACAGGAGATGATTGTGGAATGGAAAATCAATCACAGTTTGCTTCAAGATAAGCTAATGTCGTGCAAATATTTCAAACATATCAGCTCATATGCAGTCATATTTTTTATGCTATCATTAGTAATGTCGTCTACATGGATGATAGTAGCTTCAGTAAGATGTGAAAGGGTTGAAATGGCTAACAATATGTTGTCAGTTGTCATGATTGTGTTATAATTGATCTTGATGAGGCAGGTGCACAGGACAGAGTTCAAAGATAGGAAACAAGTCGGGTGGCCTATCCTGAGCTTGATGACTAGTCAGTAACCTTTTGGGGTCCAAAAGGTCCTATAATGTGGAGGTTTGATCCAGAATTGGATCCAGGAGCTTGATGGGGCTCAGAAAGGCCTAAAAATTAAAGTTCTTAGAATGTCTTCAAAACACACGNGATGATAGTAGCTTCAGTAAGATGTGAAAGGGTTGAAATGGCTAACAATATGTTGTCAGTTGTCATGATTGTGTTATAATTGGTCTTGATGAGGCAGGTGCACAAGACAGAGTTCAAAGACAGGGAACAAGTCGGGTGGCCTATCCTGAGCTTGATGACTAGTCAGTAACCTTTTGGGGTCCAAAAGGTCCTATAGTGGGGAGGTTTGATCCGGAATTGTATCTAGGAGCTTGATGGGGCTCAGAAAGGCCTAAAAATTAAAGTTCTTAGAATGTCTTCAAAACACACGTGCATAAACCTTGCCAATACGAACCCAATTCAACTTGAACTGGCTCAAACGAACGTCGTATGCTTGAATTATGGTGATCTGTTCATTTCGAAAAACATGCAAAAAAAATGTTGACTGTACAATCCGTACAGTGCAGCGTGGAAGATGACTATATAGGTCGTACGATCGTACAGCTAACCTAGAAGGCACATTTGCCAGGCTAATTGGGCGTACAAATGATGATGTGGCAGGATGATTGGGCGTACAGATGTTGATGTGGATAGGACAGGTGGACTAAACGGGAGGTTACACATGTCACCACTACAAGGGTGACACGTGGCACATCTGTACGGTCACATGTGGCAGGTTATGATAAGCTGACAGGGAAGATAGTGACTGGGAAGATGTGCTAACTAGGAAGATGTGGGTGGCCAATTGAATTTTGACACTTGACATGGTTTTCGACGAATTAGGAGGTGCCACGTGGCCCATACATGGGCTTCCACATGGCATCCATTGGTTGGTTCATGTGGTAAAATGTATAACAGACTCCCCGCAAATCAACCACAGGACCTCTGGCACTGTGGAAGAGCGCTTTGGGCAGGCCAGGCCACCAACCCGCCTGCTTTGTTCCTTGTTAATCTATGTTCAAAGTTAATAGTTGAATGTGATTAAGGTTCTAGGTGGAGGAGAATGGGGTTGGGGCCTAGCCCCAACCCTCAATTGCAAAGCATCCATATGCATATGCCCCTACTTTATTTCTTGGCACGGAGATATGTACCCAGCCTTTAGTTTCTGAGCTACTAGCCATACAACCCAATGCATGTACCTTGTTTGGGCATGGTTAAACAGTTTGGGACTAGCCCTGATCCTTTGGGGATTACCATGTGACCTAGGACTCGGTTCTGATTGCTAGTGCGAAGAGTTCAAGACTCGATCCTAGTGATTAGTGACATGTGACCAATGTTTATGGAGAAAGGGCCAGTGCACAACCCTTAGGGGCTGGAGCTTGGCCACATGAGTCCATGTGACCCTGTAGAGGGGGTGCGCATCTAGGCTAGGGGGATTATCCGATTATTTGTGCAAAAGTGGGTTTGTGAACTATATATTAGTGATTTTTAATGATTTTTAGGTCTGTTTTGGAGATTTTTGGCCTTTTGGGGGAGATATTGGGCCCTTTTTTGGGCCAGATATTGGGGGGAAGTTGGGAGATGATTACCAACTTCAGATCTATATCAACCACACCTTATTGAGGCTATGAGGGGAGATTAAGAGAAGTTTTATGCTGAATATTTGCCAAGCCAAAGTCATTTTTATGCAGGGAAGTTGTTGAGGAGCGCACCTTTGTAGGCCATTTCTGGGAGATTTGGTCATCCGATTTGAGTGTCATTTCTTTTGTTGGGTTCTAGAGATTTGGTGGAAAAAGACCAGATAAATTTTGTAACCTTTTGAAAATGTTTTGATGTACTTATTGAGCTTTGAACAAAAATAAGAAAGCTTCACCCACTAAGACAGGCCCGAAGACGTAGGAGAGATTATCGAACTCCATTATCACATTGGTTTTATGGTTTGATGTTTTTTTATGCTTCACTTTAGTTCTATACATGTTTATATGGCCGTCAAATTTATTCTATAATTTTTCCTCTTTCTTTAAGCTTCCTAATTGGTTAATCAACACATTCTTAATAGCTCAACCATAGTCATGTAAAAGATCTTTTCAGATCATTTGTCTATGCATGTAGTTTACGCTGAGGGTAATATGGAAAGTATCACCGAAACGGTCCCTATAGATATCTCTTTAACCCCTGGTGTCTTGGAGAATGTTTTCCTCAGAGCAGACTGCTCCCTCGAAGAGATTCAAATTTATACAAAATTGTTTAAATAATTTCATGACGTGTTTTCCTGGTCTTATGCGGAAATGCTAGGAATAGACCCAAGAATTGTCAAACATGAGATAATGAATTATGCTAATGCCAAGCTGGTCCGACAGAAGCTTCGCACGATGAATCCTTGAAAATAAGCAACAATTAAGGCTGAAGTAGTGAAATTGCTAAAAGCAGGTTTTATCTACCCCATGTAGTTGACAGAATGGGTGTCAAACCCCGTTCTGGTTAACAAAAAATAGGGTACGATTCATGTGTGCATGGACTTTCATGACTTGAACAAGGCCTATCCAAAAGATAATTTTCCCACCCCATTCATCGATTGGATTGTCGATGAATGCACAAGTTGTGAGGTCTTTTCATTCATGGATGGTATTTTGGGACATAACCAGATTCAGATCAAACCTAAAAACCAACATAAAACAACTTTTATCTGTCCTTGGGGCACATTCGCTTATCGCAAGATTCCTTTTGGCATGAAGAACGTTGGAGCCACTTTTTAGCAGGCCATTTATTTTTCTTTTCATGACCTTAAACATATCGTCAAGGATTATCTTGATGATCTCGCATCACGCTCTCACAAGATATCCGATCATCCCGCACACCTCCGACTAATCTTCGAACGATATCGCTACTATCGGATTCTCTTAAATCCTAACAAATGCAGTTTCTGCGTGACGTTAAGTCGTCTCTTAGATTTCATTTTTTTGACAACAGGGATCATGGTTGATCCTCTTAAGGTTGAGGTGATAGTTTTCTTGCCTCACCCATGCACAATACCCTAGCTTCAGAGCTTATAAGGGAAAGTGAACTTTCTTCGGCGTTTTTCCACGAACTACGCCGAGATAACTAAAGGGTTCATGCGATTATTGAAAAAGGGAGTCCCTTTATGTTGGGATGAAGCCGCTCAACACTCTTTTGAAGGGTTGAAACACACCCTTACGTCTGCCCCTCTACTCCGGCCTCCCGATTATAATAGAGATTTCTTTTTGTAATTGGCCTCTGTAGAGTCGACCATCGGCATGGTCTTGCTTCAGGAGGAATATCTACTCAAGGAGCATGTTATTTATTACTTGAGCTGAGGCCTGGTTGGCCCATAACTCAACTATTCCCATGCTGAGAAGATTTATTTGGTAGCGGTGCATGCTGTCCAACAGTTTCGTCATTACATTCTTCTTCACAAGACCATTGTCATTATTGTTGTGAACCCCTTTCAATATGTGTTGACATGACGGGTCATTGGCGGAAATATCAGTAGATGGATTGTAATCCTCCAGGAATTTGACTTGGATTTTGTTTTCGAGAAATCCAAAAATTCGCTGGTCTTTGCAGAACTTATTTCAGAACTTCTAGTCGAATCAAGTGATGTTACGCCCGAAGAATTGCCTATTAAATGAGATGTTTTTCTAATTGCATCTTCGGACCCCTAGTATGGAGATATACTAGTCTATCTCTAGAATTTGAATTTCCCTTCTTCTGCTTCCCGCAATGAGCGCTGAAGAATTCACCGTCAGGCACAAAACTATATGATACTCGACGACACTTTGTATCGTTGAGGTGTAGATTGTATTCTTCATCGGTACCTTATACACGAGGAATAAGAGCTCATTATGAATGAATATCACACTAGAGCATGTGGTTTTCATATGTCTGGTTTGGAAACAACCCAAAATATTCTACATACTAGTTACTTTTGGCCTATGTTAATCAAAGATTGCGCTGAGTCGGTCAAAAAATGCCGCTCGTGTCAAATATTCTCTCAGAAGATGCGGGCACATCCTGCTCCCATGTTTCCCGTCATCATTGTTGGTCCGCTCACTAAGTGGGGGATTGATTTTACTACATGTCACCCAGCTTCAGCCAAGGGGCATCATTATATCATCGTAGCGGTAGACTACTTCACAAAGTGGGCCGAGTCTATGCCAACGTTTAACAATGATGGAGAAACAATGACTCTCTTCATTTTTAACCAGATAGTAGCAAGGTTCGACATCCCAAAGGAGATTTTCACTAACCATGGTAGTCACTACTAGAATAAAATGATGTCTGATTTAACATCAAAGCTTGGGTTGATGCAAGAACATTCATCGCCCTACTACCTTCAAGAGAATGGTTAGGTGGAAGCTGTGAATAAGTCACTCAAGACTATTCTTCAACAGATGATCAATTCTGCCAAGTCAAATTGGAATTTGATGTTGTACTCGACATTATGGGGCTACCGAACATCTGTAAAGACTAACACTGGATTCTCACTTTTTCAAATCATATACAGGCCGGAAGTAGTCTTTCCTATTGAGTGCCAGATCCCGTCTTTAAAGTTGGCAGTGGAGTTACTGCCAGACAGTTCACCCCTTGAGGAACGCATATTATATCTCAAGCAGCTTGATGAGAAACACCGTGATGTAGCCTCAACCAATGAGGCTCACAAGCAATGAGTCAAATGTCAATATGATCGCTCTGTTTTTACTTGGATTTTCTTTGAAGGAAATCTTGTCATGTTCTATGATCAAGACAAATATCCCCTGGGGGTAGGCAAATTCAAACCCATGTGGTTCAGACCTTTCATCGTGAAAGAGGTCTTAAATAAGGGTGCTTACCGTCTGGTTGACTTTGAGGTAAATTCCTTGGCGGAGCCTAGAAATGGGCTCTACCTCAAGAAGTATTACTCTTAGGTTGGTCGCTTGGGTGACTTCTTCTACATATGTATANTTTTGTTTTATGGACATGTAGTTATTTATGTCTTCCTTTTTACCATGGCAGATGTTAAGTGAATTGGAGGTGTTATTTGGGTTCTCGTACTGCTTTATCTGACACACTCGGAGGCTTGCTTCCGCATCTTGGGTGATTTTCACACCTGGAGGCCAGTTGTGATCTTCCAGAGGTATCTGTCTAGGTGACGCCACAAACAATGTCGCCAAGTACAACGCAGTGATAGAATTGATTCGTGATGCTTTGTTGCATGGTATTTCTCACCTCCGGGTCTACTTAGATGCTCAATTGGTTGTGTCCCAATTAAATGGAGTTTACCACGTATATGTTCCTACTTTACATCGACGTTTACTTAGGGTATATATCTTAGAATGTTACTTTGATTACATTACGTATGTCCATGTTCTTAGAAGATTAAATCAAATGAAAAATACTCTAGATAATCAAGTATTAGATTGGCATGTGGCACACACATAAAAATAAGCACACACATACACATGTACATACATTTGTGAAAAATGTGATCCATAAGATGAATAAAGATGTAAATATATATATGTCAAAATGTCAGAGTACATAAGTGAGTGCACCCCTTCAAAAAACAAAATAAATGCAAAAAAAAAGAATTGGAATGTAGGAGGGATGAGTGTGTACTTACTTGGTCCGAGAGGAAGTTCGTTTCGTCCTCTGAAGCTCCCAGAATCAACTTCTTTAGCAAAGGGGATTTTTTACCTTTTGGTTAATTTTCAAAATGCAATGGTGAAAATGAGTTGTCAGCTTCTATTTATAGACTTTTTTGGCCCTTTTTGCCACCTTTTTGACACTCTTTGTCATTTTTTCTGGCTTGGAAATAATTTAATTCCTTTCTCGAGTTTCTTGTGGGATGTTAAGATACACTTTTATTTGGTTTGGTGACTTTTTTTGGAGATGGATCACTTTCAAGGTCCTTTGGTCAAAAGTCGTTTTTTCAACTTTTTGAATATAAGTTAGGATTTCACCTCCACTTTTTGCATCTCATTATATTTTCTTCTTTTCCATAGGATCAATCCCACTGAAATGCGACACGGAACCATCATTGTTGCTTTAGAAGTGTTGTGATTAGGTGGTAGAGCCTACCTTTACATGGATGCCCTAGATAGATCCTTGTTGCATTTTGGCATCCATGATATCTTTAATGACTATAGGCTCGGGAGTCCTTGTTAGTCCTATCTTGATTACGAGTTTGAGCCTCATTTGTCTAATGAACCATCACTCTTGGCCTCACCCGAGGGACTCCCAAAATGAGCATGATTTGTTGTCTTTCAAGCTTGCTTTCAAATCTGAAAGCAACATCCGATGAGAATGCATTTATGCTTTTCGATCTTGTCTAGATTAAATGAGAACAGTAACCTTCTGGAGTCTTCTTTAATCCGTTTTCAAACTCTCTAAACATGAAAATATTGTCGAGTGATCTTGTTTCCCTTCATGCTTGCCAAACTCAAATTTGAAGGCACGTCTGTCTGGTGGTAGTTTACCCCTTTTTTGGTCTAGATGGTCAATTGTATGAACAAAGGTATATTCTAGGAACTTTGGTTTGCTAGAAGAGTATTCTCAGGTACAAGTTTAACCCTTTTTCGAGCCTTAGGGACTAAATTTATGAAAAAGGAACATTCTCTTTGGTTTTGGTTTATCACCTTTTTCGGGCCTTGGAGATTACTTACGAAAAAGGAGATCCCACGGAGTCCATAGTTAAGCTATTTTCAGACTCCCTAAAATTGAAAAGATCGTCAAGTGACCTTGTTTATTCACACTCATTAAATTGGTCCAGAAGAACATCTACTGGCATGATTTTACCCCTTTTTCCGTCCTGTGGATTATGGAGGAAAAAGGTACACCTCGAGAGAGTCGTCTAGCCAGGAGAGTTATCCTCAATAACTTTTATACTTTTTTGAGCTAAGGGGACTAAATCATAAAAAGGTTGTGAGTCCATAGTTAAGCTCTTTTCAGACTCCTTAAAATTGAAAATATTGCCAAGTGACCTTGTCTTTATAACACTCGTTAAAATGGCTTTGAATAGATGTCTTTTTGGAGCCAGTTTACCCCTTTTTTGAATCGAATACACTATCTCTGAAAAAGGTACTTCTTAGAGTCTTCTTTTACATTTTTTCATACTCTCTAAACGTGAAAAAACTATTGATCTTACCTTCTCTGGGATCTTTAAAAACACATTGAAGGGGGTTTCATCATGTCTTGCTAATTGCCTTTGCATCTCTTCCTCTTTGGCCTAATTTCGGCTCCATTTTTATCTCAAATGAACCTTTGACGCATGCCTTATACATAATCCTTGTAGCATTTTGCCTCTGCGACCTAACACATTGACCCATGGAGGAATTTTCCTCGAGTGTCCTTTTCCTGCACATGTCTCCTTGCTCTAAGCATTAGTGTGTTCCTGGCGCTTTGAACTAGTATTCTTTCTTGCGACACTCATTCTTCCTTTGTAATGTAGCATTCTTTTATTATTTTTCAATCTCTTTAAAAAATTGAAAAAGACAAAAAAAACAAAAAAAACCAAAAAAGAGGGGACGAGAAAATATATTCTTTGTTGGCAGCACAATGAGTCTCCCTTGGGAAAACACATCCTTTTGTTTGATTCGTCAAGAATTGGGATCTAGTATGACCTTAGGAAGTTGTTCTCGCTACAGAGTTGTATCCTCCTCTGTTTGGTTACTCTTCCAAACACATGGAGAGTTTGTTTTGCTTCCTGCATCATGAACTTATGTCAATGTCATGTTGCCTGAGTCCGATCATATTTCATTCTTTTGTCCAAGGGAAGTTTCACCCAACCCAAGTCGGCCTTTCTGCAGTTTGTCTCTTGACCTCATGAGTCGACCATCCTAAAAGTCCACTCAAATCTTGATTCAAAATCAATGAAGTTCTATGCCCGATCATCGAGATCCTCTTGTCTTTTCCCGAAAAGCCGTCAAAGACCTATGGGTAGTGAAGTCATACACTCAAATTGTACTCCTACCTGAGTTTTGAATATCTTGAAGTTTTTTCTCGAGATATGAAGACCTCATCTCTAGCCATAATGTGTCATTGGTTTCTTGAAGATGAATACTCTACTTGTATATCTTTGATTTTGAGATGTAGATCCATTGTGTATTGCTCGCAGCTACACTTTATATAGTTATATGACATGTATTTGTAGTGTATTTGTTTGATTGGCAACCATGATTTATTTCATCCTGAGCATGGGTATGCCCGCCTCAGAGAGACAATTGTTATTTTGCAGATGGCACCTCCTGAACTCTGGTCCCGGGATCACTCGTTACGTACATTGGTGAATATTTTTTAATGTATTTCAGCCATTAGATGCTCTTCTGACCTCATACATTAGGGGGCATCTGTTATAACCCTAAATTTCTCTACACATGCATACCTGGCCTTTGGCCCTCTTACTTGCATTTTTTGCCAAAGCACTGCTGAGTTGCTCTTCTAAAAAACCATTTTTTTGAAGATGTACGTGCCCTGCACCACTACTTCCTACGTACATATGTGTTTCACCACTACAAATCGTGTACATATGCATTCTCCACCACTACGTCCCGCATATACTTGAAAAAGTTGAAAAAAATAAAATGTTGCAAGGAATTCGTTGAGATTACGGGCTTTTGGGTAGTTTCCCAACTAATCCACTGCCTATAGTCTATCACCCACCCGAATAACCATCCTTTTCCCATATAAAAGGAGGTGTTGGGGTCTCATTTTATATCTAGACATAAGAACAGTGAAACTCTTCCCGTTTCACATCCCCTCCTTGCCCAAGTCATTGCATCCCCTTTTGTGAGAATTTCCTCTGCATTCTCCAATTAGCCCTTCTTCCTCCATCAGAACCCATTCACTTCCAAGAAGGTATCATAAGGTTGAGAGGAGAATCCATACAAAGGTGCACTTGGATCTTGGTGAAGAGGAGCCTAGACCAGGTTCATGGAGTAGTAGTTGTCTTTGATTGTAAAAGGTATAATCATTGAGTTATTAATAAAAGAACTATTGTTCTTGTCCTAAATCATGGTGTATTGAATGCTTTTATTGGTTTATGTTCTAACATCTAACCCTAGTTTGTATATGGAATAGCATGATTTTCTTTTGTTGCTTGTCAATCTTTGGATGCAGGCCAGCCCTAGGAGGAGGTGTGCAGTCAACAAATCTTCCAAGCGCGAGGAGGTTATCACCAGACACAGAGTAGAGGTATAGTTACCTGACCTTCCTCATCTTTTCTTTTCTTGTATGAGTTTTGGGGTATTTTTGGGGTAGTTAGAGAAGTAGTTGAATTTTAGATGGTTAATTGATCTACCTACATTCTGAACCCTAGTGTATTCATAGGGGGAGGGATTGAGGAAGAGAGAGAATTAGAGGGTGGGAGAGGGAGGAATTTGGATATAAG
>JASDQU010347643.1:0-12339 GCA_032191745.1 Picea mariana
AAAAATGGTATCCCATTTTTTCATGGGGGAAAAAGTCTCGTCATATTTTATTCCTTCTTTTTGTGCATTTCATTTCAACACAAGCCCCATCTTATGATTTTCAAATGAGCCATCTGATTTGTACTTGTTCTTGTAGAATCTTGTATCCAATTGGTGGTTTGGTTCCAAAAGGAGGGTCCACCAACTTCCTTGTCCCATTCTTGATGAGAGAATCATACTCTTTCTGCATGGATTCTTTCCACTCATCATGAGAAGAAACTTCTTCAAAGGAATTTAGTTCAATGCTAGTAGAAAAATTCAATTCAAAATCACATGAAACATCCATATCATTGACATCACCTGAATCTGAATTATCTACATCACCTCCATCATCTTGTCTTGTTGAACTTCTCATTCCTGTATTTCCAACCTCATTGAGACAAACACTTTCAAGTGTCTTAATGAGCCACTTTGGACATTTTTGTGAAGGTGTAGGTTGCTCCACTGATTGATATGGTGTGTCATTCCCATCAAGGTTTAGCATTTTAATCCTCTCAATCACATTATCCAATTGAACTTCCTGTTTTGATGTATTGGATATATATTCTACATGAAGGGGAGATGTCACTTCAAAAGGAGATTCCAAATATTGATCCAAGATAGGGATCTCCCCTTCAATATGTGGACTCTCATCATCAAATTCGTGATATGTATTTACATCGGTTAATCTATCTAGATGATCAAGTTGTCGCTCAACAATTTTGTAATTCTTGTTTGATTCAAGAAAAATCACATCTATGGAAAGAATAATTTTTTTGTTTACCTCATTGTAAAGATGATATGCCTTGGTAGTATTTGAGTACCCCAAGAAGATTCATTTTTGACTCCTCACACCAAGTTTGTTTGTCTGTTTCTTAGGAATTAAGGCGTAGCAAGTAGAACCAAAAACCATGAGATGCCTCACTGAAGGAATGCATCCATGCCACATTTCATAAGGAGTCTTGTTCCCAAGAGCATGATATGGACTCTTGTTTCTCACATATACTGCACATATAACTACATCAACACAAAACATCAACTTCACATTCTTGGAAAATAGCATTGATCGTACAATATTCAAGAGTCTTGTTCATTCTTTCTATTACACCATTCTGTTGAGGATTGTATGGAACAATGGTTTGATGTTTGATTCCATGTTGGTCAAGATAGTTTTCAAACTCATTAGAAGTATATTCCCCTTTGTTATTAGTATGAAGAGTGCCAATACGAGATTGTATTTCATTTTCAATCTATAAATTACAATTTTTAAATGTTTCAAATTCTTGAGATATACTTTTCAACAAATAAACCCAACACATATTGGTGTATTCATCAATAAAATTCACATATATTTATCACCAAAAATAGAAGGAATAGGAATGGGGCCACAAAAATTAGAGGGTATCATCTCTAGCTTTCTAAATGCTCTCGAAGTGGAATCATGGAAAGGATGCATGCTATGTTTACCAAGAATACATGAATCACATTGCTTTAAATTTCTTGGAATATTAGGAAAACCAGAAACACAATTTTTCTTCAACATGCGAAGACAATCGTAATTTATATGCCAAAATATAGCACACCACAAGAGACTAGAAGACAATGTACCTTCATCATGGCGAGAAAGGTATGCAAGATTCTGTGCTCGTACATATGTCCCTTTCAACTTAAACAATGTATCATCTTCCTATGCTGTCATGAAAACCATGTTGTCAGAAGACCTCCTTATTTCAACTTGGGCATAAAACATGTGATTAGTATGACCTTGCTGTCAGATGTGCACAAAATATAACAAGTTCCTTTTCCCTCAAGAATATAGAGAACATGACGCATAAGAAATTCCAGGAATCCAAGAAATTTGAGCTTGATGGTCGAAATTCATGTAGGTTTGAGACTAGATTTATTTGCAAAGTACATTGCACCATATACATTTCCATTCAATTCTTCAAAATAATCCTTCTAGAATTTCATGTGGCAAGTAGCACCAATGTCAAGCGACAAGGAATTTCTCCAAGAATAGAATGAAGTTTTGAATAAATATTCATTTATGCCAATATTGCAGTGAGCAACAACAAAATGAGTAGATTCAGGAGCTTTACCTTTGTCTTCCTTTTGTTTATACCTTTCTTTTATATTCTCCCATGGGATCCTACATGTATAGTCATCATCTCCATTCTAGCCACAATGAACATAGTGAAGATCAAATCTCTCACCTTGATTGTGCCTACCCCCCTACCTTTGAAATTATCCTTTCCATTTTCTCTCTCACTAACTTCTCCTTTAGAATAATCATGTGATTTATTCTTCCATTTTTGAGCAAGACACACAGTCTCTAAAGTTGGATGAGTTGTTTTCCTCTCAAAATCTTTCTCACTTCTGCAATTTTCTCCACCAAAGTGTCGAAATCGAGGGACTTCAAATGGTTACTACCTTGAAGTGATTCAATATAGTGAGAATATATGGAGTAGAGGGCCTCAATGAAGGTCATTGGAGAAATTTCTATCTCCACACTAGTATCATAAATTTCATGCATGATGGATTTAATTTCATATGCTAAATCCATGGGGTAATTATCCTTCAAATATAGGTTGAAGAGATTCAACTATAATTGAATTAGCTCCATCTATGAATGTGAATCACACAAATCCTTCATATTATTCAAATCACCCCAAGATTTTTGAATAGATTTGATGTGACGACTGACCTCTTCGTTTGCAAAAGCAATTATCAAGGCATGTGCTTTCGTATATTTATTTGTCCATATGGAAAGTTTTGTATCTGTTGTAGTTTTGGTAGGCGTAGTATATCCATCACAAATTCCATCCCAAATATCATTGAATATCATAGTATGATTGATCTTTCTTGACTATTGTAGATAAATCTCTTTCCCACTGAGCACCACACCAACAATTTACACAAGAGAGTGCATTTTCATAAACAAATTTCTAAAATAAAAATAATCTCTACACCAATAATAATAATCGGTGAAGAGTGAATGGACAACATAATAAACAAGAAATTGCATTGAAATAGATCTAAAGTGCCAAATATACATACAATACAATGCTCTTTCTCTCTAGGTCACAAATAAAATTAGGCCATAGGTCTCTAGGTCAAAAATTGGGTTGCAGGTTGTCCAGATCGCAAATAAAATTGAGTCGCAGGTCAACTAGATCACAAATAAAATTGGACCGTGGGTCGTCCAAATCATGAATAAAATCAGGTCACAGATCATTCAAATATTGCAAAAAACATTTATTGGAATCACCAGAGGTCATGAATGTGAAGGAGCAGAGGCATGTTGCCCCTGGTCTTCACTTTTTTGGAGCAAAGAACCAATAGGAAAAACTTGAATCTGATGAGGGTGTCACTAATGGAGTGAATGCCAAATATGAGGTGAGAAATATAGTTCAAAAGAGATTTCAAAGTTCATAATATGTCACATATAAAAGGAATCAACATGTATGAAATGTTATCACAAGAAATAACACCCTTGTCCAAAGCCTATTACAAGGTTCAAGACAAGTGTAACTTTTGGAAGTTGTTGCCACTGTCACCTTAGAAATTACTTCCCTTGTTTTAGTGAAGGATGAAATCCAACACAAGGGAGGATTCCCTAGAAACCTCAAGGATTCTCATAACAATAATGGATCAAGTCTATGGCCTTCTATATTGGTTACTTAAACATACCTCCACTAAATTAAGGTTGTCAAGGAATGAGTAAGGTGGTTTAATGAAGTAGTTTCCCAATTTTCATAAATGAAGTATCCAAGATAATAAATGATATTAACCAAGTCCAAACAAGTCAAAGGAATGCCCCAAACACCACAAATCAATAAGTAAACTATAGTTTCTATAGAACGTGTGATTAACATACTTAGCTACAACAATATGAAAAGTTGCAATAAAAAAAATATAAAAACCCTTTAAACAAGTAATCATGTAATGATAGTGGGCTAAAAATGCAAGCTAAAACTAGGGTTTAGATAACAAATGTTTTCTGAAATGCATGTGGCATGAAACAAACTCAAAACATCAAAGACGTCAAGCCCTAGGAGGCTAAAAATTATAACTGCAATGCAATAAATGATGTCAAAGTGTATTCTCAGGGTGAAAGATGCCAATAAACCCTAGATTTAAAGATAAAAAGGTTGGAAATTGAGGGTAAGTCCTTATGTAACAACAAAATTGAGATAGAAAATGGAAATTAGGGTTTAAGGTCACTTGCAAGAGAGAGAGACTAGTGTCGTCCAATTCTCTTTGGCATATGGAGTCAAATCATGCACTTTCTTGGAGACCAAAGGTGAAAGAAAGACTTAAATAAAAAATCCTAGGGTAGTCCACTACAAACCCTAGGAATCTATCCTTTAGGAGGGAAAATCAAGGTAGTCCAATGCAAACCCTAAGAAGTCATCGTATGTCTTCTAAGAGACTTTGAACAAGATATCAAGATGGATCTTGGGTAAAACCCTAGGGTATTCCACTACAAACCCTATAATTTTATCCTACAAGAATAGAACTAGGGTAGTCCACTATAAACCCTAGAAATATCCTTGTGTCCTTTAACAAGCTTCAACAAAATGATTGCAAGGGAAGGTAGTCTAGTACAAACCTTCCTATGGTTCAAGACAAGGTTTATTCAAGAATAATACAAGATAACATGCAATATCATCACTTTGATAAAACATTTACTTAATACATCCAATAAATAAACCAAGATAGACCCAAGAAGAACACTTACTAGATAAATCAATGATCACCATGAAATCCTAGCCAAGAAATAATCCATGAAAACTTGAAAAGAATCCACAATATCATATCCAAGAGAAGGGACATAAGTCATCCATAGTGAAAGAGAAACATAGAAGACAAGTGTAGTAGTGATTCTACACAAGTTGTGTTATGATTTACAAAAGTTAGTGCTCTCTCTCTATATATGAGGAAACCAATCACTCCATCTCTTTAAGAATCATATAAAACATAATAATCCATGATACAAGGTGGATAGGTCTTAGTATTACCCCCAAAATGCCTCCAAAATAAAGATACAATGCTAAAACGTGAGAAACATCCTCCTATAAGGCCTCATGTGTGGGTGTAAGTAGCTCCAAAAAGGTGTTGTCATCCTCTAATGGGATACAAAAGGATCCAAACATCACGTGTCTCCCCAAAATGTGCAAAGTATCATCAAAATTCATGCCTCATAAAGAAGTTTACATCCCCTCATCCAAAGGTTCCAATTGATCATCACAAATTTTAGATCAGCTCAAGAAAGCATCAAATCATCCTCAAGCATGATGTCATCTTGATGTGTGTAACATCCTAGGCTCATAGTGTAGATTTTAACCTTGTACAATATTTACTGCAAACATATTTCCAATAAAAGAATAGAAAATATACAATGGCAAATACACACATTACACAAAGATTTTTCCCCTAGAAACCCAAATCGGGAAAACCAACATATTCCATATTCATTCATAGTGATACATTGTTTACAATATAATATACATATAGGATCCAACGACATCCAAAACCCTAACCAAATGAATTGTATTAGTCAACAACCCTAATTCCTTAATCAAAAATAGAAAACCATCGACAAAAACCATGTGCCGAAAAACACCCAACAATGGACACAAAAATCGAGGCAACATGAAAAACGAGGAAAAATGCGACACGTTTCCAAAGGAAAAATATTTTTCTCAGGGGAACTGCCCTCGAACCCTTGCATAGAGGGGATATCACCCCCTTTCAACCCTCGAAGGGGGGGGCTAGGATCTCCCCCTCAAACCCCCCGGCACGCTCGACGCAACGTAGCAGACACTAAAGCTAATTGTGCAAAGAATATAACACATACCCAACACCTAGTGTGATGTCATGATTTATAAGGGATACATAACCTCTCCGAAGAGGTGTACCATCCTCATTAAGAACAATGACATACATCCAAACTCTAACATCCTCAAAGGGGTGCAACATCCCAGTTGTGGGATTCCTAACGTATGGATGACACGCCAGGCCGTATGTGCAATGTCCCAGCTCATCAATGCAATGTCCCAGGTCTAGGAGGTCTCAGAAGGTGTCAATAGGCATTCCAAGTCATCATGTAACCCAATTCTCATAATTAGGGATCCAAGGTCCTCCATGGAGTGCATGGGAAGCATCATCAATGTCCTTCAAATGACTAGTCAAATAGTGCATCATCATCAAGAAAGAACCATACAATTCAAGTGAAATCAATCATCATAGATAAAAGAGTCATTAGAATCATAAAAAGTAAGACACAAGTTAATGCAAAATCCATGTAAGCAATTGATATTAGGTATCTTCTTCAAACTTCACGCTAGCTTAAGATTTTATGCAATTTGCAAAGTTTAGGTATTGGAAGACCATCACAAGACCCTATTAGGTATACCAGTACCCAAATAGGGGAGTAGTTCTCGAGAAACACATCAAAGTGTAAGTATAAGTGAATAATATGACATGGGGTTTACCTCATGGTCATGGTGTCATTGACATGCAAGGCCTTGTGTGAGTTTCATCTCCATGAGTGCCTTTGTAGAGGGAGCACTTGGTGCATTGAGTTTCCCTTTTCTCAACACTATTTCTTTCCACCCCTATCTTTCCTTTTGATATTTATTAATTTTTTTGAAATGCCCTTTTCAAGTTTATGCACTTATTTCACTGGGATTCAATTAAGTCCTTTCTTTTTTATATCCATTAAATGCATTAGAACTTGGGGTGATGGTCTCATAGCGAGGGGTAGAGCTCAAGTTGATATTGTATTTTGACTTATCATTCATATCCCATTATTATTTTTATAACATGCCTTTTTATTCCTTTTTTACCAGCTGCATCAAACTCGAGCATTCGGGCCCCTTCTTATCATAGGAGGATGAAGGTACAAACCTTTTTTGGATACATGTAATAACCACTTCCAAAATATAGGATAACAGAAGGAATCCACATGAAAAATTTTAAGTATGGAAGGGAATAGTACATTATTCTTATCAAGACCTCTCGGTAGTACCCCTATTCCCCAAGAGTGATAACACTTGACTAGGACAATAGGATGGCCACCAAGGTGAAACAAGGAAAAAATAATAACTTTCAAGAAACATGATTCATCATCTGACTTCAACCCATGATCCTCACCTAAATTCCTAATGCATTAAATGTAATACTTTGTATGGAACAATGACTAATGTACCTCATTTGTGCTTGGACCACCATCATCAAATGAACCTGTTGATCAAGTGAATTACCTAAGAAACAATGAGGGGGAGGCATCCAAGGGGATGTTGTCTCTGAACAATGTTGATCGTCATCTCTGGGATCAATTTCTTCAATGTGGATCATGAATAATGATCTCTTGTAGTTACCCCAATGTGAGAGGGGGTAACATGAAATTTATTAAAAAGTTGACATTCCTTGTGAAATTGTCACATGCCACAAAAGATTGTATATCTCTTCACACCTTCCTACAGATGTTTCTCATTACCTAATCTGATATGAAAATACATTACTCAAGTTCAGGAAAGTTTTAGACCTCCTTCAAGTCACTGAGAATGACAAGCTGCAAATCAAGGTTGGAGATAGGGGAAAATTGCTCAAGGAATCCGACAAGCTCCTTATCAATAGAGAGAAAGGAGTGAGAATGTCAACAGGTGCATGAAATTTGAAGACGAGAAGCAACTCTAGATCATGGAGTTATAAAAAGAAACTAGTTATCTGATACCATTGATAGTCTGGGCAATGAATAACTCCATAACTTGAATTGAATTTTAATAAGTGAGTCGTACATTAATGCAATGAGAAGTGACCTTAGGTTTCGTATTCCAATAGGTACAAATGACTCTTCCTATTCACCTATGACTCTTCATATTTATCCTAAATTAATATTTACAATATACCATAATCCCAAGGCTTAGGTATCTAAGAGTAACATAGTCCATAATTGTGTTGGTTTGGCATAATTTTGTTAGGTGTCCCAAATGGTGAGTGTCATGTTCAAAACAAGCATAAAGTACTTACACAAACTAGATCCGGATAATGTAGAATTTATAAGCCTTCTTATACCATTTCCACCACTGCCAATGTTCAACATCTAAAAACAAGACCCCTAATTTTAGTTTTTGTAGGTCATCAATAATTCCATGGAGAGAGAAATAGTGTTCTATTTGGGTAACCTAACCTGAGGGATCAGACCCATAAAAAAATTTCATGTCGACCTTTGTAAAACAATGCCATGAATTATGATCCTAAAAGTGTGGGTGGGAGTTATTCTGAAATGACATGTGCATGGACTACATTTCTTAGGCTAGGGATTCCTCCTTGGTTGGGTCAATTCTTGGATATGATACACTAGGATTCAAGTTGTCACATAATAATTTCAATAAGTCTCCATGTGATTTCATTGTTTCATTCATAATGTTGAGTGTAGCCTCCATGCCAACAACCTTTCTATCCAGATATTGGCATTGAGCATGTTGGGCCTATTATTAGTTCTCAAAGTTGGCCATGTTCCAATTATGAACCATGGGACCACCAAATATTTTGTGGAAGTGTTATTTTTCACTTATCTCACTATAATCAACATATTGAAATGATTTTGTTTAGACATACCCTGAATCACTATATTATTGGATCCACACAAAAAATGTTACTTGAGAGGGAGATCTAAATGATCAAAATGACAACATGAATATTTTGAGATAGGTCTCCCACAAGAGTGTTGGTAGAACCCATATTTTTTTTTTCTTTTCGAGTACTACTCCTATGGGAGTATTACTCCTAGCTAATTATTATTGCGGTGATAAAATCTCCAAATTCTTTCTAGATGCAAAGATGTAGGAATTTTGTTGGTTGGCTACAAAAACAAGGGTTTGTATAGTCCTAGAGGCTGAGGGGTGTCAAATTCTCTAGCTCTCTAATATACTTGTGGGGTCCAATACTAGTACTTGATCCAATATCTCAAGGAACTAAATAAGGAGGCTCAACTGTGCTTTTAATCGTACAACTTAACTACCCAGGTACTAGAGAGTGATTTCCTTGAGTGCTGTTCTCAGTGTACTATAGAAATAAGATGGCCAATCGATTGATCTAGAGTTGGTTTTAGGTATACCTAGGGGAATTCTAATATACCTGAAGGTACGTGGAAGTGAGAATCTGTATACATGTGTTGTCTGATGTGATAATACTCAAAGAGGTACCAAAAGGGGTTACAACGGTTTCCAACAAAGTGATTCCAATTTTATTTCTTATGTGTATTCTTCCCCAATTGCATTTTTACCCGCTGAATGACATATCATTGTGTTATTTAAAGATGTCAAAATATGTCTAGCTTGAAAAAATTCTACTCAAATTCAGAGGTGTGTTGGCTTAGGAAAGAACTCTGATACAACTTGTAGTATTCCTTAACCCTTAAAATTGAAACACAACTAGGTATACAAAGAATATAATTGCAAAATAACTAGAAACAAGAGATAATAAGATGAATTATGTAAATGATACCTCTAGATTATAATAATGAAAATAAGGAAAACAATGTTTACTTACCTCTTAAGGTGGGGAAACCTTCCACTAAGAAGATCTACAAATACACAACACAAGACAAACATTCCATAGTCTCTTATCTCTTTAAACAATTTTAAAATATAAAAAACCCTAACTACTTGTGGTTCCATCGATAATAGGTACCAACTACCTAGTGGGACTTATAAAGTGGACCCTTTTACATTAAAGAGATATCCACTACTATCCAATGGGCCTTATTCAAAGTGGATGACCACATACAACAATTAACTAACTCCTAGGTAGCCTAAACTTAGTAGGGAGGTTAGGGTAGGAACCTAACTAGATATTTTGGGTATCATGTAAGAGATGTCTTCCTACACCTCGAGTCTAATGTCATGAATATTTGATCAAATAACTCTTGAGATATGATGGGGATCCCCCAACTAGTTTACTTCCTGATCTAGTTGCACCCATTCAACTAGTACAAATTTTTCCTTACTATGAGGTTTGAGGATGTTGAAGTCAACGTTTTGGTGGTAAAAATAGTGGAAGGTTTTGAGGTGATTGAAATCTTGCAAAATAAGGACCCTTACCCATCACTGTTTGGAATTTAATGGGCATATGACAATGATTCCATCATTAACTTGAAGAAATGAAAAATGTCCTTCAAGCTTGAGGGAAAGTAGTTAGTACAACCTATTAAATTGTATCAAGGTCCTATATATAATAGATTGACTGAGCATATGATGGATGGTTCCATGGTATACCATATCTATAATTTGACTGCCTAGACAAAATATGACTATGTCAAACCAACAATAGATGGTTTTGTTTGTTAGCAATTTATGCCTTTATTTGATGATGATTCAATAGAGGAAATGTAGAAATAACAATATCTAAACCACAAATTATATTCTAGGTGGCATGACTCAATTTGACATATCAAGTGGATTGTAGAAGAATTGAAGAATCCCCTTGTATATGATTAAACTTGGAGTGTATAGCTCTTTTTGGATCAGATTGAGCAAGGAGTTGCACCAAATTAACTAGTCCCATGAACCATGGATGTTGCAATTAGGAATAAGCTATCCTACTGGTGGGCCACCCTTAAAGAGAACCAATAGAGTGAGATTAGGTTCAACCATCTATAATATATCAATTCCTTCCACCACCAAAGTTTGAAATGTCAGATACCTAGTAGTATGCAAAGTATTTTGAGTTTAAGGTTTCACAATTCTATCGAGGTAGGACTAATTTGAAGACCCATGTAGATAATTCCATGAAATGATAGATGAAAAAAGGGATCCTTGAAAAGTTTTAAACCCATTGGTTTCTCTATTCCCTCAAGTCCATTCCTAAATATTTGTCCCTATATGAAGAGATGATATAACATATGAAGGAATGGTATGGGATACACTAGTACTTATGTGCAACGTTCTAATACATGTGTAGAAATATTAGGATTAATACTGCTCTCAGTAGAAAACATAAATTCCTTTTCCATGATTGGAAAAGTAGGCCAATCTCTCAACTTATTTTGAGACATTGATATTTAGTATTCTCCAAGTGGGAAAATGAAGTACTTTTTGTCACAAGGTTGAATAGAGTGATGACAGTGAGAGTGACCATGATGAGTTTTATTAATTCAAGTTGAAGGAGATTGAAGGGGAGCAATTTATGAAATATATTGTGGATGAAGGGGTAGAAAAACATACAAACAAAAACTAAAGTTGAGAAGATAAATATCATAATGAAAGAAGAGCCTAAGATCACCATAGTTTATGATGATTGGGACATGAAAACCATGCCATAAGTTGCAATTCTACTCAAGAATACAAAGACTGCTTCCCTAAGAGTTTCACTAAGATTAAGGGAATAATGGAGGGTTCCAAGAAATAAAGAGAGAATTGAAATTGGATGAAACCTGTTAAAAGAGGTTGTACAAGTTGAATCCTAGAACAAGGAAGAAGGTAAAACTAGAATATATTTAATTTTGGCCACTAGGTTTATATTTCTAGTATAAGAATATGATTGGATCAACTCAATTTACATTGAGAGATTAGAGTATTTGTTGACTTTAGAGGACTCTGTTGCCTCTTCAGGGGTAATGGTCCCAGAGCCACCCAATTAATGAGTGTGGCTTGTTCTATCTTGCATGAGATCTCTTTCTCATGCCATTCATGTTAGAATATCGAACATGGTGTGCTCGTTTTACCATTGACGATACCGTCGTCACCCAACCATAGGCCGAAGCCACCCTCTGAGCACCTTAACCTTGACTAAATATTACTCTGAAAGAACACCCTAGGCTAGATAGCCAAACAAAGGTTAGCACACCTTTCCCCAAGGATAGCGCATCACAAAAAGATGATCAGATAGTCCAAACCCTAGCCAAGAGATATTCAAGCCAATACTGAAAACTTGCTGCTGTTGCAGCTGCACCTGTAGCTCTCCTCCACACGTGGGCACCAAACTGGGAACTGTTGTGCGCACCAAACTGGGAACTGCAATTCTAAGATGCTGTCAAATGAGAACTGGCGCCCTGTATTTATACTAGTTCTGCCAGATTTGTTGGGGCCGACTTCTCCTTCTAGATATGTGTTTGTTCAGTATATTATTATTATTTCTGGCCGACTTCTTCTCTTGGAGGCTGATAACCTAATATAAATTATCTTCTTGATCCGACAAGACTTCTAGGGTTATTAGCCAACTCATTAGGGTTTTCTCTTTCTTTCTAGAGTCTTCTATTCTCGTTAGGTTCACACATGGAGGTAAATACCTCCCACAACTACCATAATATTA
>JASDQU010347645.1:0-12339 GCA_032191745.1 Picea mariana
CCAGAGGCACCAAACTGCATACAATTTTCCTGCAAGACTTCATCTTGCATACTGCCAACAAATTGTCAAAATTTTTTGTACATCATAATTCAACATGTACAACATCTTATGCAATGATCTTAGAATTTCCTACACCTAGCAATTCAATCACAATTACCAAACAACTTGACCAAATAGAATGACTTGTCATTCTATGCATATGCATGTTCACAATAATATCTGTAAGTTCATTACTTCTTCCTTTCTGAACAAGAAAATTTCCTGTAGTCAATGCTCATGTGACTACTTGACTTTCAGCTTTCATGTTGCAATGTCTAACACCTCCTTGAAATGTCCTCAACTTCATGAGTTAACAACATTTCAGTTGTTAGTAACAATTATTTCCATGCAATAATATATATGCATGTACTTACAAAACACATTCAACCATTGCATTTAGTATACAATTCTATCACTTACTATGCATGAATGCAATTCTCAATGCATTCTTATTCAGTGCACCCTGCATTGAATTACATAATGCTCTTTATCTCAATCATGTATCTCACCATCCATAAGTTGGAATTCTGGCCAATGTGTTGACACATTCTCCACACACTTCCTATTGTCTTCCCAATTAGTTGGATGCTTTCCTTTTCGACCCAAACACTACACCAAGAATATAATTCTGTGGTGATCATTAGTGTTAGAAAAAAGGTTATAGCCCAAGTTTTATTTAAAAGTAGGAATCTTTTAGTACCTGTGTGGCTCATAACCTTTCTATATCCAACCAGGTCCTGGTCTCATACATGACTAGCTTACTGGCATTTATTCCTATAGCTAGTTTTTATCTTTAATTCTTTGGTTATTACCCCATAACCAAATTAACATGAAATTCTACTATGTCAGTGTGCGCATTCAGAAGATAAAAATCTTTGAATTAATACAAGCCTCTAGCCTTTACCACATCCAGTGGTATGCATTCAGTAATATAATCATGTGATTTTATAAAATGATTTTGGATGAGGAAATTCTTACCTAAATTTCCTTTCAACAATTATGCAAAAAGAGTAATAAAACGTATACTTTCATGACTGCCATTAATAAATTTCAACAATTATGCAAAATGAGTAATAAAACTCATACTTGCATGACTCCCATTAACAAATTTTATACTATCTGAAAGTTTGATAGCAGTAGAAGATTTCATTCTTCTTTTATCAAACTTATAACCAACACTTCATCTCTCTGTTGCTTCCTTCCTTATGCAACAACATCACCAACAACACTTTCAAAAATGCAAACATTCTTTCCTTTGGCTGACCCAATCAAGTCATAACATACTTGCTGCCACAAAAATTGCAACAACTTCTTTCTCCCTATAAAACTTTTCCTTGTTGATCTCAGAAGTCTACAATTTTTATCGAATTCCTGAATCTTCTTGTGCTCTCCACTATAATCACTGTGCATGATTATTCCTACCCTGAGCACTTTCGATGCAGTGCCCCCACCTCAGCGGGGTCTGTTGACCTCCTGGTCAATGGATCTTCAACTCTCGGAGCTAGAGCATCTCTTTGGGTCCCTACTAGAACCTCCACGAAAACAAAATCCACAGGCCTTGCATGAAACCTTACCCACGCGAACTAGCGGCTAGCACAAGCTTCCTCTATGTGACCACTGGCTATGGCCACATGCCTATCCAAAAGGAGTTTTGGGATTTCGTGTAATGGGTGTTTCTATATGAGTCAGCTTCGACTCTCTCCATCCTCGAAATCCAAAATAAGAGTCTAGTGCATGCTAGCTCTTCTTTTAACTTCCACTATTGTGACCTATAGCTATGACCTGGGGCCCAGCTTCTGAGTGCTATGAGACTTTACCCTTCATGAACTTCGAGGATTATCTCTCCTCCTTTCTCCTGAGGTCCAAACTCCCGAACCCTGTTCGCCTCAGATTAATGGTCCACAACTTTCTGGGTTCAACGGTCCAAATCAATTCCTCACGATTCAACAATTCACATTTCATGGTTTTGAAAAGCAGTTCCCCTCTTCTCTTCCAATCTCTAGTTTTCCAAAATCCACATGAGTCAGATCCAATGACTCATAGTTTCTCTTAATCCAACTGTGTGGATCCTTTCTCGTGAATCTTGACTTCGTAGTTTGTGAAATCAGAAAATAGTTCTCTTCCCCTTTTCAACTTCCATCTTCATGAAATTCAAGTGCGTCAGATCAATAGTTGACACTCACCGTGATTCAATGGTCTAGATCTCTCCTCGCAAATCGGAAGTTCACGTTTCAATATTTCAAGAACAACTTCCTCTATTCTCCCAACTTTCGATTTTTTTGACTTCCTGATGAAAGGAATCAACGACTCGATCTTCCTTGAGATCAACGGTTCAATACCTCCCCTGATATTTCGAGTGTTGAATGACTCTTAGCGTCATCATCATCGCACTTTCTTTTGATCTAACGATGCATGACTGTCAACGCTTCTCCCTCCAAGGATTCCTGCCGTCTGTTTAGGTTCTCAATGACTTCTTTCCAAATATCTTGGCGTCTATTCCTCTGTACTTGACTTCCTCCCTAACTTGAAGGATTTTGAATATTTCAAAGGCTTCGATGGTATTTTCCCTCCTGAGCTTCGGTTAATGAAATTATAACTTCACCTTGCCACACACTTGCGCTCTGCCTGCGAACTTGCATTGTTTCTCCCTGAGATTTTAAATTACTTTGTCTCAAAGGGACTCAACCCTTCTATGTTTCCCAAAAGACTTTCTGGTGCCCTCCTGGCACCCCCTACGCTCATCTCCTAGAGTCTTTCAAACTTAAAACAAGTTCCCTCTATAAGCACTCCTTGGGCTTGATATGCACACTCTACATACAAAAGTTCTATGTTATCTCTTCTGAGCTTTGTTTTCTGATCTGGAATCATTATGTGTCTCTTCCATTTCTTTTCACTTTGTGGCAATTCAAATCAGTTCTGGCACTCATCCACCTTCTGAAATACAATGCGCAGATGACTAGAATTTGTCAGGCCTTCGTTTCTTGTTAATTCCTTCATCATTCATAAAAAATCTAATTTAAGAAAATGTTTCAATTTCACGAATTTTTCGAGCTATGCTTATCTCTGTAATTTTGGGTAATAGCTCCCACTTTCTTAGTCCCTACCCACGTGACCAAGGGTGGTGACCAAGTGCTAGACTACTAGGTGCTACAAGGCTCTCCAAACGAAACTTTTGGTTTTGATATTTCAGGGCTTTGGGGTTTCAGGGTTTTGGTCCCAGAGGTTCTCGCACTCGCTTCTCTCTCTAGCTCCCAACTTCCAAAATTTTGATTTCCTTACCCTCCGGGTGCATAGTACAACTGTCGCCCACCAAGGTAGTGACACATGGTGTCACTAAGAAGGTTCACCTCACTCTCAACGATGTCAGGGGCCCCCACTACTTTTACTTTTCGTTTTGGAGTTTCGGGCATCAAGAGTTTGTGCATCTACACATCTCGAACTTCCGTTTGCCGAAATTTTGAAATAACGGTCTATTCATCTACTTGACCCAACGATCAATTTCCTCTCCTACGATCTATGGTGTACATCATTTCGAGATTTTGGGGTTTTAGGTTTTTGGTAACCGGGAGTTCACGATGCAGTGACTCCAAATCTCTTGTCACTTCAATCCCCAAATTTCAATACACGAGTTCTTGTACGAGATCCAACGATCCTCGATGATTTGAATCTAACGGTCTAGATCTCTCCTATGCTTACACCTATCAAAGATCTTCAGCCCTAACTTCCTCGCTAGTTGGTTGGATCCGATGGCTTGCAGGATTTTGTCACTTCTTCCTGCAAGTGCTCCACCATTCGATTCTACCCTTGTTAATGTCTTTCACGATTCGGGACTTGGAGTGACCAAGAATTTGGCGTGTGCTCCAAGTTCATGATCCCTGAATTCACGAAATGATCCAACAGTTCAAACCAACCACGATCAACGACCCACATTTATTCTGGATCCTAGGGTGGAGAGTTTCTCCATCCACTAACCACCTTGCAACTTCTGGCCATCTTACGACCCTCGCAATTTCACGAGTTCTCCACAGAGAATTCTAAGTGTCCAACTTTGCTTCTCAAGGAATTTTGGCCAATCACTTGGTACCCTCCTTGTGAACCTTCATCTACTTGATCCAACAATTGTGATGTGCATTTCTCTCTCTCCCTTTGGCCATATACCACAGAGGCTATAGTTTTATAATACAACTACACCTCCTGAGCTTTGTAACACAGTCAAGTAGTCCGTTGACACTCAGAAACAATCTGAGGTCTGAAATTAGTCCTCCAGACACAATTTCCTTCTCAAAACCTCGGTCCAAAGACCACTTATCTGGCCCATCTAGGCTCAACGTTGAAACCGGGCTCTGATAACATACTGTAACGTCCCTGGCCATCATCCCACTGGCCGGGAAAATGCTACTGTGCAGAACAACATCATTATCATACATAATTAATAACATGCATTTAAATCAAATTAAACACATTTAACTCAGAGTAAGCACAAGATTACTGCTAACATAAATAATCCCTGGCATTAACAATAATTCATATGCACAATAGAATACATGATACATATAAGCATCATAGGCATGAAAAACATAATATTAAGCATAATCTTATACTTATCTTTGAAACTGTAGTAATTCCACCAACTGCACGCAGGCCTTCCACGAACCTCCCAGCCTTAGACCACGTTGCTCATCATGCTCAGTAGTGGTTCACCCCCGAATTGGAACTAAGCTCCACCCAAGGCAAGGAATCCTAGTCTAGGCTGAGGTTATAGAGAAAACTACATAGAATAACTGGAAGGATTTGTCCCAGGATGCCTTCTTACGCCCACTACTCAGGGACTCTCTTTCCCCACATGCATGCTCCACCCGGGAGTATACACATTCAAAAGCACATTCCATCAGTGCTTCACCTTCCTCTCTAGGTCTAGTCAATAGGCTAGATCAGGAAGTCTTAGAGCTTCGTAGATGGTGTTGGACTCTCTCTAG
Source organism: Picea mariana (assembly GCA_032191745.1). Classification (NCBI taxonomy): domain Eukaryota; kingdom Viridiplantae; phylum Streptophyta; class Pinopsida; order Pinales; family Pinaceae; genus Picea; species Picea mariana. The sequence continues at coordinate 5,016 of JASDQU010347645.1, forward strand.
AAGAATACCACTTCCCAGCAGACTCCTTCACCTGGAAATATCTTCTCATAGGCCTGACAGACTACCTCTTCAACCACAACCATCTCCCTCACCTAGAGAGAGTGTTACACACAGGTCAGACAACCTATTTCCTTCAACTCGATTTCCAACACAGTTAGGCAACCATGAGGCTCCACACAAACATACAATGGTCTGCAAGCCACACGCAGTTAAGCACTGCGCAACCACAACAGTCCACTGGAAACACAGACACGGGCTTCCCAAAACTGGTAATAGACAGATGCTACAACATAACAAGGCTCAACAATTATGGGACATTCAATTTTCCCCAACCAACAATACATGATAGACTCACAGCTCAGGTTTTAGGGATACGTGAGGGTGTACAAAGATCCCACGCAGAGACTTAACGGTTCAGGTAAGGATTCCCTAGAACAAACACCAAAACAAAGGTTGATCATGGACACCCGTGAGTTCATATGGAGGATGGAGAATGGGAGATCGAACCCTCAACATTTCTCATTTCCTGGGTTAAATTGCATGGGAGGTCTAAATCATACGCAAAAGAAGGATGGAATGAGGAGCGACCCGCTCCAAGGTTGACTTCTACAATTTTTTAACTGTATGTGCCTAATTCGACACATGTCACCCATGAAGCTGCATGCACTACATCTGCATGTGTTTCTCCCTAGGAACTTAGGACACAACATATATTTCACATGGCTTTTGGAATAATATTAAAATATTATTCCCATGGACCTAAGCCCCTAGGATCAACACTTAGCCTCTCTTTCCAACCTTCCAGCCCCTAATCCTTTACCCAATCTGTGGAATATTAGTCCCCCATCACTCATTCATCGTGGTTGGACTGCACGTAGTGGTGTTTATATTTTTATTAATGTTCTACATGATTACATATACAAAAGAAAGCTGCCGACCTTAACACTTAGTCTCTTTGGCCTAATAACACATAAGGCAACCAGCTTATATAAACTTGGCTCACCAGCCTATAAAACATATTTACAATTCATAATGCAAGATTTATACTTCATAGACATGATTTACAACAGGGCTCGGCCTTGGGGACATTACACTTATATAGTTCTCAAGCATGTGGGACAGGTGGCCTATAAGTTAGTTTTTCCCAGTCATTCTAAGCTACATCATGTTTTTCATGTTTCATGCTTGAAGAAGGTGATTGAAACTAAGTGACAAACTCAAACCAACCTTCCTGAGTTGGACAAAGAAGGGTCCATTTGGTTACAGCCACAAGCAATTTTGGACCAACATGAGCATCGCCCGTGTCAGCGAACCATCAAGGAAGTGTTAGTCCAGTGGAAAGATACAACTCCAGCAGATGCCACTTGGGAACCAACTACCATTCTGCAACAATTTCCAAATCTCAAGCCTTGAGGACAAGGATTTCTTTAAGGGGGAGGACATGTTAGGGACTTAACCCCTTACTTAGGTATAACAATGTATTCCGATGTAATAAAGGTAAATATTAATAAGGCCTTGCAACAAGGTAGAATAAATCCAATGTAAGAAGACCTAATAGAAGCTTTCGCTTCTAGAAGGATCTTCCTCTAGATGGTTCTCTTGATAGACATATTTAGTATAAATAGAAGTCGATGGTATGAGAACCCTATCTTGGATATTATTGTAATAGAGCTCTGCTTGATTGGAGGTTTCCCCCTCTAAGAGGCCCATGAACATTTCTCTCAGTAATCTAAGTGCTCTTTCTGGTCTTATTATGTTATCATTCCAGTATTACTGTGGTGTTATTCTAGTTCTATTGTTGTTCATCTGCCATTTCTATGATTTTATTTCTATTTTGCATACTTTTTATATCTGGAATATTACACAATGGCAGGCTCGTCCCCCATGTACACTACAAGATCCTTCCTCTTTCTTTTCTGGGCAATATAATCAGCAGCAAAATTCTGGAAACACATGGTAGGGTCAACCATTTTCTAACCCCACCTGGAAGTCCCAACAATATCCAGCTGCAAATCCCACTTGGAAGAATCAACCAACTGCAAATTCCACCTCGCATAAGTTGCAATGCCCTACCTCATATTGGAAAAATTCAAACAACAACCCCTATCCTTCAGAGTGGTCCAACACAGCTACCCAAAACCCCAATTGGAACCAAAATTGGCAGCGCCCCATGGGAATGACCAATCAACCCATGGGTATGGCCCCTCAAACTCAAACCACTTTGCAAGCTCAACTCCAATTACCCCAGAACCCTCAATCTCAATTGCGCCATCAATTACTAGCTCAACCCCACCCAAATCCTAACAATAGACTAGCCTAGCTTGTGCAGATTATTAAGAATGTGGACGGGGAAATCAACTCTGTAGGGTGCAGCGAACTCCGTTTGAGGTCAGGGTGCATAATTTCTTCTGAAGAAAGTAACATCCACCAAGAGAAAGAGAATGAAAATAATGTACAACCAACAATAACACCCTCGACTGTGGTCATAACTGAAGAAACAAATCAAGGAGGAAACACAGTCCAAAAATAGAATCCTGATGAGGATGTAACTCCTCCTCCCCCGTTCCTCGAAAGGCTGATGATAGAAAAAACAAATGTGTATCCTAACTTTGACATTGTAGGGGAACTCAAGAATCTATATGTTAAGATTCCACTCCACCAGGATCTGCAAGACATCCCAATTTATGCAAAGACAATTAATGAATTATGTGGGAAGAAGCCTGTTAGCAAATTTAAAAATTCATCATCAACCGTTCACATGGTAGGAGCCTTATCTAATCTCATTTTAGGTAGACAAGAACCAATCAAATATACAGACCCAAGGAACCCCATAGTAACAGTTTAGATATAGGGTTATTCTTTTCCAAATACACTAGTGGATTTGGGGGTATCCATTAATATCCTGACCATCGAGACTTGCAACACCTCGGGTTTCGCCTCCTTCAAACCTACCCCAATTATGTTACAATTGGTTGATCTATCAGTGGTTAAACCAGTCGAAAAATTACAAGATATAGCAATTTCAGTTGACTCTTGGGAATATCCAGCTGACTTCCTCATTATCAACTCAAGAAGTGGACTTGATGGACATCCATTAATACTGGGAAGACCATGGCTTGCAACAGAAGATGCATACATAGGATGTTGCACGAGCAACATGACAATTTCTAGAGGAGGCGCTACAAATAACCTCATCCTGTATCCTCCAGCTAAACCAAGTCCGTCCATCATACATTCGTAGTTTCCACCACCTAGATATCCAGAAAAGGATCTACGATCCCCTCACACTGGAAGAATATATCAGACTCAAGAACCAACTAGAATATGACGTGATCAGTAGCTTCATTAACAACCCAACCATTATAAGTAATCCAACATGCCAAATGTTAAAATTTGTTTTAGATAGTGAAGCACAGGGAGATCCGATGGAAGAATTGATGGAACAACATATCCCCACTACCATTTTCCATAACAACAAATCAGTTGAGATTGCACCAGGGAGGTTTCTAAATATTAGTGCTAATTTAAATGAAGAACAATAACACAAATTGATTCAGATCCTTTCCAAATATCATCAAGCTTTTGCCTGGGAGTATCCTGACATGAAGGGAATTGATCTACAACTTTTCACACATCATATTTATATTGAGAAAGATGTCTAACCCATCCGATAGCCCCAAATAATATTGAATCCTCACCTTAGGGACATTGTTAAAGAAGAATTATAGAAACTGTTGGATGTAGATTTTATATACCCTATTTCATACAGTCGGTGGGTTTCCCCACTAGTGATCATTCCTAAGAAGAATGGAAAATGGTGAATCTGTGTAGACTACAGAGAACTCAACAAAGATACCTAGAAGGACCACTCCCCCCTACCTTTTATTGATTAGGTCCTTGATACTTTAGCAGGGAAGAAGTTTTTCTCCTTCCTAGATGGTTTTAGCGGCTATAACCAGATCCAGATTGCCCCAGAAGATCAAGATAAAACTACATTCACATGTCCCTGTGGTAACTTTGCATACAGAGTATTTCCATTTGGATTATGTAATTCTCTAGCCACATTCCAGAGGGCCATTCTGAGCATATTTTATGATTTGATTAATGAAGGGCTCGAAGTTTACATGGACGATTTCACCCCTTATGGCAATGACTTTGATCAAGCTCTAAGAAATCTGGAGAAGGTACTGGAACGATGCATTTCTACCAATTTATGTTTGAGTCACAAAAAATGTCATATCATGATGACTGAAGGTGTGGTACTAGGGAATTATATTTCTGCAGATGAAATCAGGGTAGACCCAACAAAAATACAGGTAATCCTTAATCTGCCTACACCATGGACACAAACTAGGGTACGTAGTTTCCTTGGCACTTTAGGATACTATTGTAGATTCATGGAAAATTTTGCAAGAACTATTGCACCTTTACATGCTTTAACTGGTAATGTGGAATTTTAGTGGTCTGGTAAGTGTGATGTGGTATTCCCAGAACTTAAAAAAATGATTTCAACAACGCCAGTGCTGAGAGGACCAAACTGGAAAATACCATTCCACATATCTACAGATGCATCAGATATCACCATAGGCGCTATCCTTGGATAGGAAGAAGACAAGAAACCTTATGCTATTTATTTTATTAGAAAAAATCTTACTCCCGTTGAATTAAATTATACAGTAACAGAAAAAGAAATTTTATCCGTTATACATGCTATTAATAAATTTCATCACTATATAATAGGCTATCCAGTTATTCTATATACTGATCATTCTTCTATTAAATATTTAGCCAAAAAACCTATCGGTAATGTACGGGTTACTCGGTGGTTATTACTATTAAAGGAATTCGACATCACCATTAAGTATCGACCCGGAAGAGAGAATCTTGATGCAGATTTCCTGTCTGGCATGCCCAAAAGGATGATTCTTTGACAGTTGAAGATCAGTTTCTAGATGAACACATGTTCATTGTCACTATTAATCCCCCATGGTACATTGATGTGGAAAATTATCTAGAAGCTGGGAAACTACCAACACACCTATCATCAAGGGAAAGGAAATTGATCGTCCAACGCAGTGCACGATTTGTTAAGGTTTAAGCTGTTATTAGAGTTCATTGCATTTCACTAGATAAAAATATCATAAGATAGGATCACTGAGAAATAAACAATCACAAGAGACACATCATTTATCCTGGGCAATCATCATGGGGGAAAAAACCCAGCAAAACTTCTTTATTATAGATAGCCAATACAATGCCAAGAGATAACTCAAACAAATACATAAATTCCTCTCCCAAGAATGCGCCTCTCTCTCTCTCTCTCTGTCTTCTCCAACTAGAGCTCCGAAACTGGCTCCTCAATGAACAAGTGAGTGTGTGTCTAAATGAGGTGCTAGCCTCCTTATTTATACAACTCTGGCATGTGTGGAGGCGTCTTTTCACTGGCAGGGCCGACTTCTCAATCTGGGTGGTTATAACCACCTTTAATATATTATGGGGCCGACTCTTATTCTGCCTATTACAATTATGTTTTGACCAATCCGCAAAAGGGGATTTGGTCTTTTACAATAGCCAACATGATCAATCCGCAATAGGGGATTGATATAATGAATAATACAACAATAATAATTAGAATACACTTTGCATTTACATTATTTCAACGCTCCCCCTTAACAAGAAAGGTATTCTATAATAGCATCATTCAAGAGAGAGGACAACATCATCAACAACATCAGGTGGGTGAGAGGACATCATCATCAATATCATCTTGGAAAACTGACTGGTGTATCTATAAATCATCGGAAGGTTTTTTTTTCTCATCATCAACACACCACAAAGGCTGGAGCATCATCAACATAACATTGAGCTAGAGTAGCATCATCATCCTCATCTGTATGATTCTAAGGTAACATCATCATCATCTTCAGCATTAAATCTGAAATAATGTCATCATCATCATCTTCAGCAAGGAATCAGGAGCTGAAGTGGCATCATTATCATCATCTTCAACAAGGACTCATGAGCTGAAGGGGTATCATCATCATCATCTTCAGCAAGAGGCTGAAGTGGCATCATCATCATCCACTGCATCGACATGGATTAGTATAACACTAATACATCCTCATCATCAATAACATCACAAGGCTGATACAACATCAAAAGAAACAATATCACGACACAAAGGTTGGCAACAAATCATCATAGCATGAGGCTGGAAACACAACATGAGGCTAACAACACATGACAATAGTTAAGATGGCACATCATCACAAAAATTAAGCTGGCACACCACACATCAATTAAGCGAGAAAATACCACACAACAATTAAGTTGGAAACACCACAACAATTAAGATGGAATCACAACACAACAATTAAGTAGGAAACACAATACTAGACTGGCTTTACATCACATCCATTAAGCTGGAAGAACGGTACTAGGATGGATTTACATCACAATAATTAAATTGGAAGAACGGTATTAGACTGGTTTTACGTCACATCAATTAAGTTGGAAGCACAGTACTCAGCTTGCTTTTCATCACAACAATTAAGCTGGAAGCATGGTACTAGACTGGCTTTACGTCACAACAATTAAGCTGGAAGCATAGTACTAGGCATATCTCATCACAACATTTAAGCTGGAGTCATAGTACTAGACTGGCATTACGTCACAACAATTAAGCTGGAAGCGCAGTACTAGGCATATCTCAACAGAACATTTAAGCTAGATCCATAGTACTAGACTGGCTTTATGTCATAACAATTAAGATGGAAGAATAGTACTAGATATATCTCAACACAACACTACTCCCCCTTTCAAGGGAGGTCCTTTCAGACTATACCAAGCTTATCTCGGAAGTGCTCAACTTTACACGAGATATAGGCTTAGTCAACACATCGACAACCTATTCATCCGTGCTAACATATTAGAGCTTTATGGCTCCTCTTTGCACCATGTCATGGATGTAATGATATCAGATCTTTATGTTCTTCGAATTGTCATGAAATATAGGATTCTCTATCATCTTTATGCAGCTCTGGTTGTCACATAGGATCATGGTTTCTTCCATCTCTAGGTCAAATAGACCGGTTAACAATTTTCAAAGCCATATAGCTTCGCAGCAGGCAGAACATGCAGCAATGTATACTAGAAACCCTCAACCGGGAAAACCTTTCTTATATTCATTATATAAAATTTCACCATTCACTATACAATATATATACAATGTTTTTAGGTATTCCGTAGATACCAAAACCCTAATCCCTTAATCTAGGATTAATTTACAAAATCGCTAAAAATAGCAAAAACTGGCCAAAAAAAA
>JASDQU010347646.1:0-10106 GCA_032191745.1 Picea mariana
ATAATGTGTAGCATGGAAGAGGGGCTGATGTAGGAATCCGGAAGTCGGACTCCAAGATAGGTTGGCAAGGGTTCCCGAGGAGACATGAGGGCCCGACGGTCAAATTTTATTGATCGGAAATTTTGAGTGCATAATGTGTAACACGGAAGAGGGGTTGATGTAGGATTCGTGAACCCGCAAGTCTGCCAACCCGCACAGCTAGACATTTTCAGAAAAAATGACTAAGTGACGAGAAAGATAAAGTACAGAGAAAAGAGAAATGAGAATTTGGTTAAGTATAGAAGACGAAAAAGAAGGGCTAATATGTTCACATTTGTAATAAATATTCCATTTCCTGGCAGGATCTTTTCTGCATCTTTCTGGAGAAGTTATATACTTATTGCATATACTTGGAAAAAAGTGTGAAGGTGGTGGGCACAAAAAACAACGACTAGGAATTGGAAATTTTCTGAACCCGCCAACCTGGCGATCCGCGAAAGAGATTTAAAGGAATGGTCATGGAAAGTGGTTGGACAGGCATCAAAATAGGATAACAAGGGTCTCGAACGAGACATGAGGGCCTGACGGTCAAATTGTTTTGATCAAAACTTTTGAGTGCATACTATGTAACAGGGAAGAGGGTTGATGTAGGAGTCTGGAAGTCAATTTGTATATCTTGGAAGCGGGGGGGGCTGTTTGCAAGTCAAGGAACACTGGAAGTGCAGTTCACATGTACAGGAATCTGCAAGCGAAAAAAGTCGGGTAAGTATGGAATTGGAGGCACGGAAGAGATTCCAAGAAATGGTGAAATATGGAAAGCGGACGCAGGGGCTTCAAAACAGGGTGACAATAGTTCCCCAGGAGACGTGAGGACCCGAAGATCAAATTGCAGGTCTTAGAACTTTCGTGTGCAAATTGTGTATCACGGAAGAGGGTATGATGTGGGAGTGTAGCAACAAATTTGTATATCACGGAGGTTCAGGTGCTTTTTGTAGGCCACAGAGCAATGGAAGTGCAATATAGAGCCCGCATGCCTGGGAATTCACAATCTAAAAAGTGCCTAGGCATTGAATGGCTAGTGTTTGGTCGGAGTCACATTTTTTAGAAAAATGAGTAAGTAACGAGAAAGAGAGATTAGAGGGGGAAAAGAAACGAAAATTTGATCAGGTATAGAAGAGGGAAAAGAAGGTCCAATATATTCAAATCTACAATAGATATTCCATTTCCTGGCAAGATGTTTTTTGTATGTTGTTGGAGAAGTTGTATACATATTGCATATACTTGGAAAGAAATCTGAAGGTAGCGGGCACATGAAACAACAACAAGAAATTTGAAATTTCTTGAACCCGCGAACTCGACGATCCGCCAAAGAGATGTCAAGAAATGGTAAAGTGTGGAAAGCGGTCGAACGGGCTTCAAAATAGGGCGACAGGTTCCCGAGGAGCTGTAAGGGCTTGACTGTTAAATTGTATATATCGAAACATTTCTTTGCAAAATGTATAACACATAAGAGGGGATGATGTGGGAGTCCAGAAGTAAATCTTCATATCGCAGAAGCCAGAGTGTTGTTTGTAGGTCACAAAACAATGGAAAGCGCAATTTAGACAAAGGGGAAGCGCTCAGTCGAAATGCGTGAATCTTCCAACCCACACAACAAGACAATTTTTGAAAAAATGACTAAGTAATAAGAAAGAGAAACTACGGGGGATAAAAGAGTGGGAAAATAGAAAGGTGGAGGGAAATTTTCGTAAGCGCGAATTGGTTTCAAACAAGCCCCATTGTTGCAAAACCATCATTTTCTAGTAATTGTCAACAAATGCTTTGTTGAAGATTAGATTTTATTGCAACTTGTGGGAGTAAGTGTGTTCTTGATACATTCTTCCATGACTGTAACATATTAACTTAAGTATTAAACTTCTTGCATTATTGGTTGTTAGCATTAAAGCTTAATAATTTCATGTCTAGATACAAGAATGACGATCTTGCTACAACATTGTGATTTGGTATTGCTATGTTCTATCTGCATTACAAATAGAATTGAACATTGGTTTGAAACTGTTTGAATTTCATTTTTTGTTTCCATAAAATCCCGATGGATCGACACAGTGCATTGTCATATAATTGTTAGATGCTCCATTTTAGAACAAATTACCTAATAAAATACAATATCAAAGAACTACGAGACTACCGAACCATGCCAATGAGAAGAGGTGTTAGATCTATAAAAGAAGAAGCAAAAAAGACTCTAAGGAAATTTTTTTAATAGTAAATCCATTAAAAAAAAAAACATCGAGCAATATATATATATATCCTTAGAAATTGGACCGAGTTCTTTGGGCCAAAACATTGAACATATTTGTCATAAACATAGGCACAAGATCTGCAACATGCAGGAGCCATCAATATTCTCTTCAACATGCATACAAAATTGATTACCATGCTTTTTTTTTAGGAAATCTTTGCAGTCTTCTCCTTGATGGATCATCCTGTGGTAAAATTGATAGTTCTCAGAAGCTTCCCATGAGGAAGAAGACGAAAAATGTTGCAGGGAAAATAGAATAAACCTCAACTGAAAGTTAGGACACACCAAGAAACCGCCTCTCCATGGTCGAAAAACTTCATGGACACAGGTTTCACATGCAATTCCAGAGGCCCAAATTAGTCCATTATGGGTGGAAGGAGATGACTAGTAGGAATATTCCTTGCACCAGTGGGAGTTCTGGTCCTCATTCCCGAATATGTTGATTGTATATCTAGAGAACAKGACAATGGTCCCGTAATTGAATAGTTTTTTTGGCTTGAAATATATCTCTTGGAGAATCAACAGATCATTTCCTTACAGTGAAAGACTTTTGCCTAGAATGGACTAATTTGGACCTCTGGAATTCCTACTTTTGAACTGCAAAGCGGCTATTGCGTTCAATGTTGGTTTCTTTTCTGGAACTCCTTCTTTTGGTGTTGTCAGGACCGCCATCGTCAAGCCGGGAAGTGCCGCTCATTATGGTTGATTTCAATTTAGGTGTAGGAGTGGGAATAGTCTATGCATTGCCATCATCCATTGTCATATAATCGTCCATCAGATCATATTCTTCCAGCTTGGAATCCATTACATCAACCTCTGCGCCAGCCACCAATGCAACTGGGCAAGTTGTCTGAGTAGGCAGTGTTTCCTTGGAATTCGTTGGCTTGAAATATATCTCTCGGTGCACCAACAAACCATCTCCTTTTTTTCTTCTGGGCGGAGGGATATGAGTAGTAAGAATATTCCCTAGAATACTGGAATCTCTATCCATCATGCCCAAAGGTGTTTACTGTATCTGGACAGAACTACTGTCATAAGTTAACGATAATTTTCATTTGCTCCAGACGATGTTTGAAATGAAAATTGGGGAGGGATAATATAACCCTCCGCAAATATTGGTTTAATGCGTATCAATGGAAGATCTCCTCGAGCCTTTCGTTGATCAATGAAAATCTCCAGGGTTCATGCATAATGAATTCTTACCATTAAAGCTTACTAATTTCATATTTTGAAAAAAGTGCAAAGGTGGTGGTGACGACGAAGAGCGATTAAGAGTTATAGATTTCTTAAAGGCACCAACCGACTGACTCACAAAAGAGATTGCATCATGTTTGAAATGAATACTTGGAAAGGATAACACTTTTCTCTACAAATCTTGGTTTAATTCGTATTAATGACAAATCTTCTTCGGCCTTCCAAACATTAATGACAATCTTAACGGTTCCTTCACGATGAAATACTAGCATTAAAGCTTAATAATTGCATATTTGGAAAGAAGTACGAAGGTAGTGGGGATGGTGAAGAGAGGTCAGGCATTGTACATTTTGTCCACTTGCCAATCCGTGAAATAAATTCCAAGAAATGCCCAAGTATGGAAAGCGGTCAGGTAGGTTACAAAAAAAAGGGTCACAAGATATACTCAGGAGACGTGAGGGGTCGATGGTCAAATTGTATGTCACATTGACATATTTCGGCCATCAATTTGTATATCGCGGAATTTAGGGTGTTGTTTGTATGTAGGGGAACAATGGAAGCACAATGTTGAGAAAGCAATTTGTATATTGCAGAACTTTGGGTGTTGTATATAAAAGCATGAGACTTTCAGAAAAAGTACACTTTAGGAAAAAGGACCAAGTAAACATAAAGAGAAAGCAAACAAGATGAACATGATTTTGTTTTCTAATTTGTAGATCGCGGAAGTCTGGGTGTTGTTTGCAGGCAGTGGAATAATGGAAACACAATGTTCAACCCACCTATCCGGAAACCCATGATTCAAAAATTTTGTTCAATATGAAATAGGGAAGTGGTCGGTCGGGTTGGTGATATAAAAGTAACAATGGAAATCTGAAGATGTGAATCCGCCAACTCCCGCACCTAGACATTTTCTGAAAAATGAGTAAGTAACTAGAAAGAGAAAGCAGAGGACAAAAAGAAAGAGGATGGAAATTTTTGGAAGCGGGAATTGGTGTAAGAAAGCCCCATTGATGGACTTAATAGTAACTATGAAGTGCATTAAACATGTTAACAGGTTCTTCAATCAAGGAATAGATACAACAACTGATGTTTATATTTTCCAGGATCTGTTTGTATAAAAAAAGCGTCGAAAAGTTACAAGAAAGTCAATTTTGGGATGTTTAAGTAAAGTTTTTGTACTGTTAGCTTCACCGCAAGTATAACAATGACAAATTAGAATTTTAATGTCCTCTCATTCATATGATAGTTCCATTAGACTTTGCATAGTATATATTATTTTATTTCAAATTATTCCAGGGAATTAATTTTGCTAAGTTCATCGATCAAGGAAAAGTGATAAAAAATGAGATAAAGGGGAATTTGTTTGCTAATTTGTAGATCATGGAAGTCTGGGTGTTGTTTTCAGGCAACAAAACAATGGAAACACAATGTTGAACCTGCCTATCCGGTAACCCTCTTATTTTGAAACCCGTGATCCAAAAAGTTTGTACAATATGAAACGGGGAAGAGGTCGGTTGGGCTGGTGATATAAAGGTAAGTGGAAATCTGAAGACATGAATCCGCCAACTCCCACACCTAGACATTTTCTGAAAAAATGAGTAAGTAACTAGAAATGGAAAGCAGATGGGAAAAAAGAAATGGGATGGCAGTTTTCAGAAGCGAGAATTGGTGTAAGAAATCCCCATTGATGGTCTTAACAGTAACTATGAAGTGCATTAAACATGTGAGCAGGTTCTTCAATCAAGGAATAGATACAACGAGCCATACTTTTAGTTTCCAGGATTTGTTTGTATAACAAAAGTCTCAAAAAGCTACAAGGAAATCAATTTTGGGATGTGTAAGTAAAGTTATTGTACTGTCAGCTTCACCGCAAGTATTAACAACGACATATTTGAATTTTCCGAAAAAATGAGTAAGTAACTAGAAATGGAAAGCAAATGGAAAAAAATGGGGGATGTCAATTTTCAGAAGCGGGGATAGGTGTAAGAAAGCCCCATTGATGGTCTTAACAGTAACTATGAAGTGCATTAAACATGTGAACAGGTTCTTCAATCAAGGAATAGATACAACGAGCCATACTTATAGTTTCCAGGATTTGTTTGTATAAGAGAAGCGTTGAAAAGCTACAAGGAAATCAATTTTGGGATGTGTAAGTAAAGTTATTGTACTGTCAGCTTCACTGCAAGTATTAACAATGATGAATTTGAATTTTAATGTCCTCTCGTTGATATGGTATCTCCATTGGACTTCACATAGTATATATTCTTTTATTTCAAATTGTTCCAGGATATTAATTTTTCTAGGTTCATCGATCAAGGAAATGTGCTAAAAACGAGGTAAAGGAAAATTTGTTTGCTAATTTGTAGATCACAGAAGTCTGAGTGTTGTTTGCAGGCGACACAACAATGGAAACACAATGTTGAACCCGCCTATTCGGGAASCCGCGATCCAAAAAGTTTGTTCAATATGAAACTGGGAAGCGGTYGGTCGGGCTGGTGATATAAAAGTAAGTGGAAATCTGAAGACATGAATCTGCCAACTTYCGCACYTAGACATTTTCCGAAAAATGAGTAAGTAACGAAAAACGAAAAGCACAGGGAAAAAAGAAAGGGGATGACAATTTTTAGAAGTGGGAAGTGATTTAAAAAATCCCCATTGATGGTTTTAACAACAACTATGAAGTGCATTAAACATGTGAACAGGTTCTTCAATCGAGGAATAGATACAACGAGCAATGCTTATAGTTTCCAGGATCTTCTTGTATAAGAGAAGCCTCGAAAAGCTACAAGAAAATCAATTTTGGGATGTCTAAGTAAAGTTATTGTACTGTTAGCTTCACAACAAGTATAACAACGATGAATTTGAATTTTAATGGCATCTTGTTCATATGATAGCTCCATTGGAATTCGCAAAATATATATTATTTTATTTCAAATTATTCCAGGAGATTAATTTTACTAAGTTCATCGATCAAGTAAAAGTGCTAAAACGAGCCACATACTACATTTGCATCACAGAGCTTAGATTAAAGGGAAAAACATGTTCTCTATAGTCTTTACGATCATAGAAAAACTGTGAATATACTGAATGTATTATTAATTTTCCAGAACGAAGCATACAACCAAGAACCAAGTAAACACCAAAGAGGCTGCAAGCAAGATCCGACAAGGTTCCCTAGAGCAACACGCATCGATCTTTGCATTAAACAATTTGATATATAAAAACAAATGCGTCGTGGCATTGGTTTTCTCTTACATCTGGTATATGTTCCCATGAGAAAATAACCAGGGCCATGGGATATGAACAAAATTATTCCAAACAGAAGACAACACAAAACCAACGGAGCTTCGCCACTGCACACTAGATATAACCGGATCTCAAAATGGGGAACAAGAAAGTTGTTGATTACTATTTTACGATTAAGAAAGATCAATATGGACATTTTCTTCTGATAGTGCCATGGTCTATCACTACCAATTTTAACAATGCCAAATTTCCAATATTATTGAAAATTCCTGATGATTCTGCCCAGATGAGCAAGCTATTTCAACGGTTCAAAGGATGGGCCCAACTTATTTACAGTTGGATACTTTTTATGGGGTTTGTTGTCATGCTTCCCATTTCTGGACCGAACAATCTTATGCGCGTGCAATCTCTATAAAGAGATCTGAAAATCTCAAGCTGATGTTTCAATCCATGTTGAGTCCTTTTTTTTTTCAATTAGGGCATCGAGAAAATGCAGATACGATACCTTAAATGTATAGTTGGAGACAAATTTTTATTTTATTTGGGCACCCAAAAAAAAATGCAGAAATCATGTCATGGCTATATAGTTGAAAAATAATTATCCAACTTGGGCACCCAAAAAATGTGCAGGCTTCTCCATCAAAGCCACAACCAACTACCATTTTTTTTTCTTTGCACACCGAAACAAATATGCAAAATTCTTACTGGGAGATGCAAGAAAACATCAAAATAACAACATCGATTGCATTTGTAATTAGATTCTCAAGTACTTGAGTTTGAAGAACATTCATCTGGGTGTTGAAGAAATATTACAGAGATACATGAGATATTTTCGTTTCCTACCAAAGCTTGATATGATTTTTTTTTCAGCCGATATACAATATTGCATTGTCCTCATTTAAGGTAAATTTGCTATGTATCTGAAAGTCGCACAACATGTAGACACTGCTTTCCTTTTTCTGTAGGTATTCTTCATATGACAATTCTTCTAACCCAGGAAGCACATCTTGTAACAGAGGTTGTCTAATTGTACAATGCAGGCTCCTCCATCAAAGCCACAACCAACTACCATTTTATTTATTTATTTGCACACCGAAAGAAATATGAAAGATTCTTACTGGGAGATGCAAGAAAACATAAAAATAACAACATCGATTGCATTTGTAATTAGATTCTCAAGTACTTGAGTCCGACAAACATTCATCTAGGTGTTGAAGAAATATTACAGAGATACATGAGATATTTTTGTTTCCTGCCAAAGCTTGATATGATTTTTATTTTTATTTTATTTTTATTTTTTTCAGCCGATATGCAATATTGCATTGTCCTCATTTAAGGTAAATTTTCTATGTATCTGAAAGTTGCGCAACATGTAGACATTGCTTGCCTTTTTCTGTAGGTATGCTTCATATGACAATTCTGCTAACCCAGGAAGCACATCTTGTAACAAAGGTTGTCTAATTGTACAATGCAGGCTCCTCCATCAAAGCCACAACCAACTACCTTTTTTTTTTTATTTGCACACCGAAACATATATGCAAAATTCTTACTCGAAGATGAAAGAAAACATCAAAATAACAACATCGATTTCATTTGTAATTATATTCTCAAGTACTTGAGTTCGACGAACATTCATCTGGGTGTTGAATAAATATTACATAGATACATGTGATATTTTCGTTTCTTGCCAAAGCTTGATTTTTTTTTGGCAATCGATATGCAATATTTCATTGTCCTCATTTAAGGTAAATTTGCTATGTATCTGAAAGTTGCGCAGCATGTAGACACTACTTGCCTTTTTATGTAGGTATGCTTCATATGACAATTTTGTTAACCCAGGAAGCACATCTTGTAACAAAGGTTGTCTAATTGTACAATGCATGGTTATGTTGCCCATGGTTCGGATGGAAGCATTGAGGCAATTTCTATATATGTATAAACATTTTTTACTGCATCGTAGACAATCAATTGTATCACCACTTATCAAAGCTGAAGCAGAAGCAGGAGAGTTGCATTTCACACATACAGGCTCAAAGGGGGTCGAGTACGCATTCACTGCAACCAAAACACCTTCAACCTAGAAACACACGTGCTTACAGGTTGACATGGACAGGTGCTTACATGGGCAGACGTGGTTGAATCCGATCTTGACACATGTCATTGTTGGTTGGCAAATGTTACGGTGCAATGTGGCTCAGTCTTGGGTTGCCATGTGGCACCCCTCCATTGGTCGGTTNGGTGCAGTGTGGCTCAGTCTTGGGTTGCCATGTGGCACCCCTCCATTGGTCGGTTGTTTGGCAATAGTTTGTGACTCAAGGGGAGTCTAACCCATGACCTCCGGGCAAGGGGGGAGCGACATGGCAGGGTCGGGCTACCAGCCCACCCATGGTGGGTCTTATTAGCTATAGTCCAAATTTAATATTTAAAGTGTAGCGAAGGTTTGGTTGGTGGAGTAAAGGGCTGGGGTTAGGCCCCAACCCTCGACGTGTTCCCATGCGACCATACCACATGCCCGTTCCACTAACATTACTTTGGGGCGGATGTTTATTACCCCGACGCTACCATATCATCTCACCATGGGACCACTCTGTTATCATTTGATGCAGGATGTTTTGGGACAACGTTGGGTCGGTCGGGCTAGCTCGCCGACCAGGGCGTGTGACTAGGCATTTGGAGACCAAGGGTTTAATAGCTTGGGGTCATGTGGAGACTTAGCCCAAGGTCCCATGTATGTGCCATAGGAACAGGAGCCGACAAATAGGAGGGGGCTAGTGCGCGAGCCAAGATCTAGGCCACATGGAGGGCGCCCACATGACCAGGAGCCCGAGGATCAGGGGTTGTGCCCTTTCTTTGCCCAAAAGTGGGTTTTATGACTATATATTAATATTTTATTGGATTTTTTAGTAGTTTTGAGAGATTTTGGCCAATATTGGGGGATTTGAAGCCCTTTTTTAGGCCATATCTTGAGGGGAAGTTGGGAGTTTATTGCCAACTTCAAGCCTATATAAACTAGACGTTATTGAAGCCATTGAGGGAGGTTCAAAATAGGAAAATTCCGAAGAATTATTGAGCCAAAGCCATTTTTATGCAGGGAAGCCATTGAGGAGAGCACCTTTACGGGCCATTTCTTGGAGCTTCATTCATCCGATTTCAGTGCCATCAGTTTTGTTGGGTTATTGAGATCTGGTAGAACATGACCATAACAGTTTGTAATCCATTTAGCACTGTTATGATTTATTTTTTAATCTTTGAACATAAAGAATAAAGCCTCACCCACTAAGACAAAGGCCCAAAGATGTAAGCGAGATTGCCAAACTCCGTTATCAAATTTTTTGTTTATGGTTTGTTGTTTCTTCATGTTTATTTCCAGATCTGTATATTGTTT
>JASDQU010347648.1:0-12339 GCA_032191745.1 Picea mariana
TTTTGATAGACCTTGAGTTGTTGATTGCATTTATAAGCCTATTTTACAAAACGTCCTACTCATTGTCTTCATTTTTGACCTAATACTAGGGCTGACGTCACCCCATTTCTGCAATTGTGACGCAGCAACAGTATTTATATATGAGCAGATTTATGATATTTACTGCATTGTGATATAATAAAGATCTGATTTTACACATTGAATGCCTATATCTCATTTGTATTTATTGAAGAAGTGTTATAAGCCTTTATCTTTGATTTGCAATCATTGACTTCGTCAATAATTACATGTATTATTGCTCATATATATTTGAAGATAGTCATTGATGTACTAACCACTGCAGCACAATTTCTAGCTTTATTTGTCTTGTCTCGCAAACAGGTGCCATTCAGTGGAATACTTTCTCCTTGACTATCTCTATTGGCAGTAATCTGTGAAGGGAAGCCTATCCTTAACCTTGGAAGCCTTAAAACCTTGATCCTTTTCCTTCAGAACCCCAGATTACTAGGGACGTCTCCCTTGGGATTAGCCACCCTAAACAGAAAGAGCTCCCCATCGAGGTGACAGTGGGTGGGGAAAGCTCCTGTTACGCCAGTTTGAGCCTTGACTCCAGCTATCTAAACCTTTCCTACAAACTGTGCGATAACAGGGACAACCTAAGCCCTGCCATACTTGGCCCACAAATATGATCGCAACATCTGCTCCAGTCAACGAAACTAGACTCTGCTAGGAAGCCAATAAGACACCTAATAAATGTGAGAATCCTAGAGGATTTTGCTTGCCATAGTAAGTCTACTAGTAAAGGGAAGATCTGTATACTGTCAAAAAAGAATCTTACACTATAATCGCTCAAGACACCAATCCCACGTGCCAAATTGAATACCAAGGCATCTCACAATATCACCAGAACAAACAAAATTCCAGGTGGTTATATCTAGGCTCATCAAGACCAACCAACCAAAAGTCGGTCTTGTGTGCTAAATTTCATGCCCAGCACCCGATAATTTACTTCCTAGCAAACCCTTGTTGTAATAAACTTATTAAGCAGATTTTACTGAATAAAAGCATGGTTGAGATTTAACAATCTAAATAAATAAATCAGCGAAAGCACAACAATGAAACCATACACATTTGCACACATAATTTTCTAGGTAAAAACCCCTGGAAAAACCCCCAAGGGAAAACCAGTACTATGACGATTTTATTAATACAAAATCTGGGCTCTCGTCCTGGGATAATGGCCCACCTGAGGAAGATACATAACAACAAAATAGCCTAGCCTATCACCCCTCAAGATCTGTCCTTCAATCTTGTTGGCTGCTATTCCTTTGCTTCCCCTTGCTCCTTTCCTTGGACCTTGCCCCTGCACACTTGGATGAAAGTCTTTCTCCACCCAATCAATGAAATCTCCTATCTCACTCTCTGTGTGTCTCTTCCTCTCACCTAGGCTGCCTTTTATAATCTTGAGTTTACTCTAGATCTCCAAAGTGATCAATGGTTGACATTAGATCTCACCTTCACTTAATGATCTAATGGCTAGGATTTAATTTAACTCACTAATCTCAAATACTAGGCATTTGACTTAAATTAAAGTTTAAACTCCATTAATTATAAAAGTACATTCACTTTAATAATCACTTAATTAAAGTGAATCTCCTAAGTCCTGAAAGGTATTAAGGACGACTTCCACATGTTACACACAACCAATGTGGAAGTACATGTCCGATGCTACAAACATCAACATTGTGATCACTGACAATAGCCCCAATGGACTCACAAAACACGGTCAAACAATCTCTAGCAACCGACATAGACTCTCGCGCAGCAATCATGGACAAAAGAGTCATCCACAAAATTATTGTTCACCATCTCATCAACCCTTGGCAAAGAAATACATCTAAGGTGACCCTGCAGGCAGGCAAACTCCAACAGATTGCATCACTTTATTAAATGGACTCTACATAAGTAATTAATTATGACTTTATTACATGACAAAAGCACATTTAACCTACATCTAATTACCATTATATCTAACTCATATAGGCTTCAAATACTATAGTGGGCATCATTGGCATTCTATGTTCATAGCATCATTACTGCTCCATTTGTGGAAAGTTTGTTAAATAAGGCACAGTACTTATTAGATAACATATACCACAAATATCTAGACAATATATCAAGAAAATGGATCGAACAAAATTCTAAACATGCATCACACATCGTAAGCTGAGTGCAAATCACTGCGGCATAAATAACAGAATTTTTAAATGTATATCTTCTAAACTAACCATACTCAGATGAGAAGTCTCTACCTTCCTTCGGAAGCAAATGCCACAGACTTCTCATTTTGCAGTGTCATGGATGAAGGCAATGCAGAAATGGAGCCTATATTAGTGCCCTGATAGACTTTGTTATCCCTTCCTATACTTGGGCCCCTACCAGCACCAGCATCTGAACACATGTAACACACTAATTAACAACTGCCAATTGAAATAAGCCCCATATTTATAATACTACTTGCTCTTATTTTTCAACGTGAGCTCAAAGGATGATTATCACTCAAATAATATGGTTTATATGCAAGATATTCATAGCACTTAAACCTTTGGATCTTGAAGTGTGAGAATTAGCTTCTGAAATACATAACAGCAAATAATCAAAAGCATTTTTCTTTTTTCCACGGATATCCTTCCTAATATTTCCTTTATTCTCTAATACTTCCCTACTTTCATCAGGGATGAAGAGTTCAGATAGAACACTGCACAACAACCTATCAAAAGATAACCTTTCAAAAACAATAATAGTAATTCCTTAACTGAAACCCAATGATACGCAAAGGATGATTATCACTCATATAATATGGTTTCTATTCAAAATATTCACAGCACTTAACCCTTGGATTTTGAAGTGTGAGAATTAGCTTCAGAAATAAATGCCAGCAAATAATCAGATATTTTTCCTTTTTCCATGGATATCCTTCCTAATATTTCCAAAACCTAATGATATTCAAAGGATGACTACCACTCAAATAATATGGTTTATATTCAAAATATTCACGGCACTTAACCCTTTGGATTTTCAAGTATGAGAATTAGCTTCTGAAATACATGCCAGCAAATAATCAAAAGCATTTTTTTCTTTTCCAAATAGATATCCTTCTTAATATTTCCTTTATTCTTTAATCCTTCTACTTTCATCAGGGATGAATATTTAAGATAGAACAATGGACAACAACCCATCAAAATATAACCTTTCAAAAACAATAATGCTGATTCCTTAGCCAAAACCCAATGACATTCGAAGGATGATCATCACTCAAATAATATGGTTTATATTTAAGATATTCACAGCAATTTACCCTTTCGAATTAGCTTCTGAAATACATGCCACCAAATAATCAAAAGCATTTTCCTTTTTTTCCATGGATATTCTTCCTAATATTTCCATCATTCTCTAATCCTTCTACTTTCATCAGGGATGAAGCGTTGAGATAGAACAATGGACAACAACCTCTCCAAAGATAACCGTTCAAAAACAATAATGGTGATTTCTTGGCCAAAAGCCAATGATAATTCAGCTGTTAAAAGCATAGGCAGATGTTTGAATGAGGTTAAATTCTTTCAATATTAAAAAAAAGGATGAGGTTAACATCCAAGCCGATGCTAAGGAGGATAATATAAGAGCAGGTAAGCAAACCAGGTAGTTAGAATTAAAAAACCAAATATGGCATCATCCAATCTACCAATCTTCAACATCACAAACAGCCTGTCTCTTATTTTGCCTTGTTGCAATTCGAGGTTTTGGACTAATTTTTTGATAGAACTCATAGCCATGTATGGTTTATCATAACACCGGTTCCAATCCCTTTGAATCAGGCCACGGGCATCGAAGTTAATCTTGAAATATTGGACTTGTTAGATTTTTTTAAATTTTCAGTAGCAATAGATTTACCAGAATACTTTGATATTCTTTTAACATTCAACAATCATATACTGAAAAAAAATAAGCAGGATCTAGAAGCAAATAGACAAGTACAAGAAGACAAATATTTATCCTAGGAAAACCCCAAACTCGAGGAAAAACCCAGCCAACTTTTCTTGGAAAGAATCTTTTTGATAATACAATACAACCATGAACAAACTCTATTCACAAGAGCAAAAATGAGCCAACTTATCTCTTCTCCTTGTCAAACCCTAGTGAGGGTAGTTGAGCCACCACGCAATACTAGCGCAACTCTTCTAGAGATAGCGCACAAGAGAAATCACCAAGAGTCACCAAGAAACCCCAGTTGCAGTGTCTCCTAGGGTTGCCTCAGACTTGCGCCTCCTTTTCCTTGTTGAGATGATGTGTGTGTGTTCAAATGAGCAAGGTGTCACCTTTATTTATACTAGTTCAATCACTTAGTTGGGACCGACTTCTCTTCCTGGAAATTCTATTTCCACTTTATTATTTTCCTATGGGTCGACTTCTCTTCCTGGAAATTCTATTTCCACTTTACTATTTTCCTGGGGTTCGACTTCTCTTCCAAGTTGTTCTTCAACTGTTCAATGGTCTTCCTTTAACTTCTTGTATCTTTCTCTCTAAGAAAGGTTGTCCAGGAGGGAATACCTCTCATTGATTCAAAACATCAACACTCCCTCTTAGCTAGGGAGATATTCTTCTATGATGTTCTCTTCTAGTAGTCCCAATCACACCCATCCATTTCACATGGCATGGCAAGACTACCACCATAGTCATAAGACTATGCTATGATGTTTCTCCTCTCCTAGTAGTCCCAATCACACCCATCCACTTCACATGGTATGGGCAAGACTACCACCATAGTCATAAGACTATGCTATGATGTTTCTCCTCTCCTAGTGGTCCCAATCACACCCATCCACTTCACATGGTATGGTAAAGATTACCACCATAGCCATTCACACCTAGCCACTTCACATGGCTTAGGCAAGGCTACACCATGGTCCCAATCACACCTAGCCACTTCACATCGCGTAGGCAAGACCACGCTACAAGTCCCAATCACACCTAGCCACTTCACATGGCGTAGGCAAGACTTGTACCAGGCTACTCATTACTCCCTCAGTCACTTCACATGATCAATCTAGGAACCCTTGGCCAAAGGGAGAGTATCTGCCTGTTGTAGGATAAACATCACAACTCCCTCTCAACGAGGATGGACATTCTACATCACGCCAAGCTTGTCTCTGAAGTACTCATACTTCACTCTAGACAGAGGCTTGGTGAGAATGTCTGCTATCTACTCATTTGTGGATATGTATCGGAGATCGCTCCTTTCTGCACCATGTCTCGGATCAAATAGTATTTATGCTTTGACTTGTCACGAAAGACTGAATTCTCTGAAAGCTTTACACAACTTTGATTATCAAAATATATCAAAGCTGGCTCCAACTCTAGATCAAATAACCCTGCAAGCAACTTCCGAAGCCACATTGCTTCATGGCTTGCAACACTGGCTGCTATATATTCTGCCTCTTTGAGTGCCATTGACGTCTATTTTATGCTCAACCATGAGATCATACCTGATCCCAAACTGAAGCAACATCCTGATGTGTTTTTCCTGTCCACTGCACTCCCTGCCCAGTCACTAGTTAGAGTCTGTATAACCTTGCAACTTTACTTTACCGTCTAAGACATATCTGATTCCATATCCAACCGTACCACGCAGGTACCTCAACACATGCTTTGCTGCTACCAAATGTACATGTCTAGGCTCAACCATGTACTGACTCAATGTGTTCACTGCAAAGCATATATTCGGCCTGGTGTTAACCAGGTACATCAAGGATCCGATCAACTGTCTATACATCGTGGGATCAACCAACTCTGAAGAAGAATCACTCAAGAGCTTTAGATTCGTAATTGGCCATGGACTTGCAATCCATCATCCCAAATCTCTGCAAAATCTCAATTGTATACTTTCCTTGGCTACGGAAAATCTCATTTGGTCTTTGCCACACTTCTAATCCCAAGAAATAGTGCATCAAACCAAGATCCTTGATTTCAAACTTTGAAGTAAGCTCCCTCTTGCACCCATCTATGAACTTCTCATCCTCTATAAGAAACAGGTCATCCACATATAGTACCAATATCAAGGGGCAACCATCTTCAACCTTGTAGTAAATATTGGGACCTGCATCACTCTTGGTAAACCCCAAGCTCATCAAATAAATGTCTATTATGGCATACCATGCCCTGGGTGCATGCTTAAGCCCATACAAAGCTTTCTTCAATTTACAAACATGGGACTCCTTCCCATAGATCACAGAACCTTGTGATTATTCTATGTACACTTCTTCTAGTTGCTGGAGCAAATGTCTCATCATAATCTTCTCCCTCTTTCTGGGAGAATCCTCTAGCCACAAATCTAGCTTTGTACTTCTCTATGCTTCCATTTGTAGCATGTTTGATCTTATAGATCCACTTGGAAGTCACTATCGACTTCCCTTCTGGTCTCGAAACCACTTCCCACGCATTATTCTTCATGATGGATTGGTACTCTTCCATCATAGCATCCTTCCACACTTGTTTCTTTGCAGCTTCCTCGTAAGTGGAAGGTTCTCAATCAATGATCTTACTCATCAACGCCACATAGTTGGAAAACTTGTGTGGTCTCTTGCTCTCTCTGGAACTTGACTCCCTCTAAGTCTGTACAATCTTTGGAGCCATCTGCTCCCTCTGCATCTGTTGACTTCCTCTGAAGTCAAATCTCCTATGAACTATCCTAGGAGGCTGCTCCTCCTTACTGGATCCTAAGGACTGACTCCCTCTGAACTTTGGCTCCCTCTGAGTTGGTACTTGGTGGGGCCATCTGCCTCACCAATAATGGAGCCACCTACTCCTCCTCATAACCGTGACTCTATGTAACTCGAGAAACTCTGAGTATTACGAAGTACTGCATGTCTCACTACATCTTGCAAAGTATCACGAAGCCATGCTGGCCTCTACCTAGTCACTGCCACGTCTCTGGGTTGATCCACTAGCCCTTCTGGCTTTACTGACTCTTCCTAATAATCTAAAGAGTGAACAATTGAACTACACGGTCATCCTACGAAACCTTCTTCTCCTCACTATCAATCTCTATGTGGAACACTCTGTATCCCACAAAAATATCCTTCTTTCTAGAAGGTTCTAACTTCGTCCTTTTTTCCTTCAATATATGGGATGTATATTGTCATATATACAACTCCATGTCTGGATAGTCTGATCCATGTCTCAAACTAGAGACCATCTAATCTGTTGCCACCTGCAACCATCACTATAGCTCCCTATCAGAGCTATCACTTGTGACCATCCCAAAACAGGAACAAGAACAAAAAACAAGGACAACACTTTTCTAGTGTTGTGACCAATTATTCCTCCACGGTAACCTGCTTGAAACAAAACAAGAACATCTCCATGGTAACTTCCATGAAATTTACAAGGTAACATGCCTGGGACCAAGATAACAACCAAGAACATCTCCTAGAAGAGATCAATTTCATCTTGTAAATAAGTGCATCATTAGTACTAAACGGTGAGCATTTACATAATGATCAATGTACTAACAATACTCAAATGTTACAAAACATTTGATAGCAAAAGTACTCGGTAGTAATAGAACTCTAAAGATTGATGTCCCATTTACAGCATTTACTTAAGATGCAGCAATATAAAATATCAAACCTGATATGCAAACCTGATATGCAAACCTGGAGTCTTGTTGTTGTTGTTCCATTTGATTTCGAGTTGTCATATACTGTAGGAGACATCATCATTGTTGCCTCCAACTCTTGAGCTTCCTCTGAGTGTACTAGATCTATGATCCTTTTGGACCTACTATCACTGCTTGAACAAATGTCCTTTTGCCAAGTGTACATCTCCTGCAAACACCCTCATGATATAACTTATATACAAGTGCATACATCTGAAATTTGTAGCACCATCCAACTTGTCTTCTAATCTCAAGGTTTGCGCAACTGGCAACTGGCAACTGCAACTATAACTACAACTGCAACTGGCAACTACAACTGCAACTGCAACTATAACTGGCAGTTGCAACTGTAATGAGAAATTTCAACTTTCACCAAGTTGTAATCTGAGACCACCAGGAGGCGCGCTAGGCTAGGGCGAGTTGTCCTATGGCAAAATTAATCTCAACATCCTCCAATAAATTGCTCAATGAGGTTGACAAGTTCAGATCTGTGTAGCGACAACTTTCATGTGCAACAGCAAATCACAACAATGTATGATCTTCCTTCCAGTGATTACATTGTTCTGAAGGTAACCCACTCTAATTCCATGTTAGATTTTCTTAAATTTTCAGTAGCAATAGATTTACCAGAGTACTTTGATCTTCTTTTAACATTCAACAATCATATACTAAAAAATATAGGCGGGATCTAGAAGCAGATAGACAAGTACAAGAAGACACAGATTTATCCTGGGAAAACCCCAAACTCGGGGAAAAACCCAGCCAACTTTTATTAGAGAGAATCTTTCTGATAATACAATACAACCATGAACAAACTCTATTCACAAGAGCAAAACTAGTAATGAAGAAACCCTGATACAAGAACTTATCTCTTTTCCTTGTCAAACCCTAGCGAGGGTAGCTAAGCCACCACACAATACTAGAGCAACTCTTCTAGAGATAGCACATAAGAGAAATCACCAAGAGTCACCAAGAAACCCCAGTTGCAGCGTCTCTTAGGGTTGTCTCAGACTTGTGCCTCCTTTTCCTTGCTAAGATGATGAGTGTGTGTTGAAATGAGCAAGGCGTCACCTTTATTTATACTAGTTCAGTCACTTAGTTGGGGTTGACTTCTCTTCCTGGAAATTCTATTTCCACTTTATTATTTTCCTGTGGGATGACTTCTCTTCTTAGAAATTCTATTTCCACTTTATTATTTTCCTGTGGGTCGACTTCTCTTCCAGGGTGTTCTTCAACTGTTCAAAGGTCTTCCTTTGACTTCTTGGAATCTTCTTCTCCAAGAAAAGTTGTCCAGAAGGGAATACCTCTCGCTGCTACAAAACATCAACGGGACTTTGGAAGAAAATTGGAAAGATCTATAAAGGCACATTTCTCAATAACTAGCATCCACTACTAATGGGTAAGTTATACCAATTTACCAGTTCAACCAGCCTCCTAACATCTCATCCCACAAGTCTCCCCAGGAATTAAAATCTTTCTACCAAAACTACTTTCTACAAGATACAAAACAAAACCAATCTGATCCCTATTAGAGCAGAATGTCCATATGGAACCTACTGTCAAATCCCAGTTCTCTTCAGCCTATCAAAGTCCCAATACAGTTCCCTAAAAACTGTCTGCCATGCCTACCAATTACTATTGAGGATCACTAACCCCAGAATCCTGAAAGCACTAACTCCTCCCACCACATCAATAAGGATGGCATTCTCAATGGAATGGCAAACAAGAATCTTCCAATGTACATCACCATACATCACCCTTATTATACATTTAGCTGTCAAAATTGTCCCTTGAGTGCATGTATAAATCAAGCCAAGCCATCCTACCTCCCTAGGCAATGTACAACGATCTGGCCCAACACGCAGGAGACTCTTTCTCCCTTGCTACTTTGTATGAGAGAAATGAGAATTTATGATCAAACATTGGAGTGTAATCACCCTTAGGACTCACTAAGTGAATGGAATAAGATTCAGGAGGGAACTTTTATTAAATTCTTGGAATGATTACGAAAAGATGTGAGGATGTATTTATGGGCTAGCCTCTTACAAGTGTCTGTATTATAGAGTTTCTCCCTTCTCCCCTCGACCTCCTACCATATCATTCAGGATAGCATCCTTGATGGAATGGAAAACAAGAATCTGCCAATATACATCACCATACATCACCCTTACTAAACATTTAGTTGTTAAAGTTGTCCCTTGAGTGCAAGTATCAATCAAGCCTAGCAATCCTACCTCCCTAGGCAATGTACAACAATCTTGCCCAACAAGCAAGAGACCCTTCCTCCCTCCCTACTTGGTATCAAAGAGATGAGAAGCTAAGATCAAACATTAGAGTGTAATCACCCTTAGGACTCATGAAGAGAATGGAATGAGATTCTTGAGAGGACTTCTATTAAATTCTTTGAATGTTTACAACAAGATGTGAGGATGTATATATGGGCCGCCTCTTACACAACAAATACAAAATAAGACTCAGATATGATAAGGAAGTTACCTTTCATAATCTCGACTATTCCAGATTGATCCACTTCCAAAGCGCAAGATTCCTTCAAGGAGATTCCACTTCACCTGTTGCAGTTCAAAATCTGAATGCTAAGTGCCAACATTGTCATCAAGTTGGTCACATGGAGAATCAATGTTTTGATCTCCATCCTCGTCTTCATTGTGGGAAGACAAATCATCATTCAGATAGATGTAAAAAGAGAAAGAAGGTTAAAAAGAAAACAATCAAGAATCAACAAGTCAAGAAGTTGCATAAGCCAAACTGTCGAGTTCAGACACAGGTAAAGACATATTTTCATAAAGAAGCTACAAAAACAGATAAAATTCAAACAATTGTTGCAGATGATGTTTTTGGGCATGATTGGGGCCCATTCTAAAAAATGAAAATTGAAGTACATTGACAAAATGGCACTCTTTTGACCTCGAGGAGGGGAGCAAATTGATGAAATCAAAATGGTTAGTGGTCAACCAAAACCATCAGATACATAGTATCAAGTTAAAATGGTTAGTGGTCAACCAAAACCATCAGATACATAGTATCAAGTTAAAATGGTTAGTGGTCAACCAAAACCACCAAGTTAATGAAATCAAAATGGTCAGTGGTCAATGGTCAACCAAAAACCACCAAATACAATTGTAGAACAGAAGAATCCAAAAGCTCAAGCTTGGATCCCTTCAACAATTTTCTCTCATTGCACCTAACAGGCAGGAATATCAATGATGATAGTCAAGCTTCAAGGTTAGAAGTCCTATCAATCACAAAGATCAATCAGAATTTGGGAATTCCAACATAGCAACTGGTCTCCTCGACTATTCATTGGGATGTTGTTAGACACCTAATTGTGTCTAAATTCAAAGAGAGCTTTGATGATCCTATTTGTTCATTGACAGCAGAATGGTTTTCCTATTTGTTCACCAAATAGCAAAAGATGCCAGTTTCTTCTAGCCAAACTACTTGGCAAATGATCAAGTAATCAGGGAATGTTCAAATATGGCAGTTGTTCACTTCCATAAATTTTGCTCTCTTTCAAAGTTCATTTCAGATGAACCATTCAGCATCCATATTGGCGGTTATTCAAGCATATCTTCATCAAAGCTCAGTTGAGAAGTTTTAGATTTAAGATTAAAAAGATACCAGTTTATGCATTGGTTCATGTTGTCTTACTAGTATAATTATTTAAACTTGTGATTAAGGGGGAGGAGTGTTAGACTGAGTCCCTAGACAATCACAAATACCGAGACCACATTCTTATGAGATGTCATCCTTATTTACTAATGAGGTGTCGCCATTATCCATTGATGAGTTGTTAGTGACATCTAGATCTGGAAGTGATCAAATCCATGTACTATAAATTTATATCATGAGATGAATACATATGTAAAATATGGCTTAAATCCTTTTCCGCCAAGTTCTTGTCTCGTCTTGCTAGTGTTCTATTTCTTAACAGTCCACTATCACTGTTGTTTATATTTCATAGCAACTCTAAGGCTGAAAGAATCAAGGTTAAGATGCCAAAAACCTCTAAGATAGAGGTGAATTTTTTATTTTGCATTAAAAGTAGAATCTAACCAAAATTGAGTTGCCAATTAGTACATATATACTGGGGTGTTCTTGTTGTTAATGTTTATGCTATTATTATAGTTCTTTGCATTTCATAAAGATAAGAGCATAATAAGCACAAGATCACTGAGAAATACACATCCACAATAGACACAGCATTTATCGCCTCTAGGGGAAGAAAACCCAGCAAAAACTTCCTTATCATAAATAGCTTATCAAGAGTTCAAGAGATAACTCAACCAATACAGAAAATCCTCCTCCAAGAGATGTGCCACCCTTCTTCTTTCACCAACTTGAAATATCACCTTGCCTCATAAGAACATGAGCAAGTGAAGTGTGTTAGAAGTGAGGCGCTAGCCTCTTATTTATACTAATCTGGCAAGTATGAAGAGTCACCATTCTGGCAGGGCCGACCTCTCATACTGGGTGGATAAATCCACCTTTAATTAAATCTGGCTGGGCCGACCTTTCATTATAACTGCTGGGGCCGACTTCTTATTCTTTACATTATAATTGTCCGATGACCAATCCGCAAAAGGGGATTTGGTCCTTATACAATT
>JASDQU010347658.1:0-12339 GCA_032191745.1 Picea mariana
TTTCTGTTATATTACTGGATATACGCGATATCTCTGTGCATTTCTTTATTATATCTCCGCTCTCATTTCGTGCCGAAAATAATCCGGATCACTTGGATTTTAAAAATCCAGGAGGAATATTGAGAGACTATTGTTGCAAAGAGTGCAGAGGGTCGAAGACTTAAATAACCAGAGGTTATTTGAATGTTTTCCGCAAGGAGTGCATGCAGGGATCCTTTTGGAAGCTTTAGTTTACAAGTGAAAGCTCAGGAGGGATTTAACCTTTGAAGTGGTCAAAGGGAGACAAAGGTTGAAATCATCTCATAGAAGTCAAGTTCAGGAAGGAGAATACTGAGTCATTTGGGACGAAGTCATTGAGAAGTGAATCGGGTGGTAAGAATTTTCCATGGAAAACTCGTGAAATTGTGAGGACCGTAGGATCCAGAGAAGCTATAAGGTGGTTAGAGGTCAGATGAACCCACCACCCTGATATAAAGAATCAATGTGGATCATTGATCGTGGTCAGTTTGAGCCGTTAGATCATTTCGTGAATTCGGGGGTGACAAGTTTTGACTACAGGCCAAATATTTGGTCACTCTAACTACTGAATCGCGAGAGGGATTATCAAGTGTGGAATCAAATGGTGGAAACACTTCATGGAGAGGTGTCGAAGACTCGTGAGCCATTGGATATTTCAAAGAAGTGAGGGGGTTAAGGCGAGTGCCTTTTCAACACCCATAAGCTCGGGAGAGATAGTGGTCATTGGATCCAATTCAATGAGAGTTGTTGGATTTCGTGCAAATTCACAGATCATGAATTCAGGGATTGGAGCCACAAGTGATTTTGGAGTCGAGAGTTGTGAGCTCCTGGTTCACGAACCCTGAAAACATCTAGACCGTCGGATTAGGGGAGGCTCACAGTCGTCAATCTCGTCCAAGGTGAAATTTTGGAGTCGAGGAATCATAGAGGGAGAGGAATGGCCATTAGCTGTTCTCTCACTCGTGAAACCTGAAAACCTTCGTGAGCTTAAAAAAAGGGTTTAGTTAACCCTTTTTGTGGTTTAGAGAAGCTCCTACATGAATCTTGGCCTGAGGGTAGGAGGTCTACATCAAGGTCCATTTCTCCAGAGTCCTAAAGTATGGAGTTGATCAGGACCATTGATCACAGGATGGACACGCGACAACAGATCTAGAGGTTTGACACTTTGGAGGAAATAGGGTGCAGTGTTGTGAGGATTCGCGAATGCCAGGAGGCTAGATTTCATTCCAACTATCCATTTGAGGAGGACAGGTACCACAATATATCATAGTTCAGGGACATGGCACTTCGACGAAATCAAATCTTCATGTAGGCAGGGAGAAAAATACCTAAAGTCCTAAAGGCATCCTAAGCATCAATCAAGAAGGGGACTCATGGAGGAAGGTGAAATTGTTTGGTGTTTCGACATTGGGGAATACAATAAGTTGTGTCATGTGGATGACCAAAGGAAATCACCAAAGTCCGAAGAGGAGGAAACTTGATCGTCTATCAGTCGTAGCTTGAGGACCGTTGATGTGAGACTTGCTGTAATTGTCTTTTCAGCGATCCGAGAGATTTGTGAAAAATGCATTTTGAATAAATCGCTAAATCTCGAAAAACATAATTTGGGTCGTCGATCTTGGGATTTGCTGAAAGTCGTTGATATTGTCGCCTAGTGATTGGCAGTTCCCAAATTTTGTATTGGGAGATAAGAGGAATAAAAAGTCTCGAAGTCTAGAAACTTTTGGGGATTGAAGGTTTGGCTCACGATTTTGTCCCTCAGTCCTCGGGGAGGATTTCCCAGTTCTCGAGGACTCCCAAAAATAATTTTTTCATTTGGGAAGAAGGTTTTAAGGACTTGTGTATTGAGATTTTGGGCTTGGAGGGAGCCCATGAGCTAATTTCATCTCCCGACTAGAACGATCCTAGACCATGAGGTCACGTAGACCCTCTGAGAGGGTGGTGTTTTCATAAAGTTGTATCACATTCATAATTAAGATCTATAAGATAAGAAGACAACCTGAAATCATGCCACCAAAAACATGCAAGGACATACCTGTAGCAAATCTAGCTATGGAAGAAGAGATGAGGAAACTCCATGTAATATTGGATTCCATGGAGACAATGCAGAGAAGAAAACATGATGTTGGTGACATCAACGAAGATGAGAGTGAAGAGATGGAGGTTGGAGAATTTTTTAGAGAAGACACTACTAAGGAATTCTTGTTGAAAGTGTTTGTAAAAGTGGGAGCTCGAGAAAAAATGGAAATATCGATGTATGAAGGAAATTTTGATGTTGAGAATTTGTTGGACTGGATAAGGGCCTTAGACAAGTACTTCGATTATGAAGATATCAAATATGAAAAGAAGGTGAATCTTTTGTTACCAGACCGAAGGGACATGTAGTGTTATGGTGAGATGAATTGCAGGCCGATAGAAGGAACACAGGCAAACAAAAGATCAAAAATTGGGATAGGATGGTAGCTAAATTGAAATCTCTGTTCATACCTAAAGAATATCATATCCAACTTTTTAAGAGGTTGCAAAACTTGAGACGAAAGCGCTTATTAGTGAAGGAATACACTGAGGAGTTTTATAGATTTAACATAAAAGCAGTACATTGAAAGAGTGATGAGGAAAAGGTTGTGAGGTATATTAATGGCCTGATATATGAAATTAAGGAAGAAATTAGTATGATGAAAATGAGAACCGTGGAAGATTCTTATCAGGAAGCACTAAAAGCAGAGGAGAAGTTGGCCAGAAAACAAAGCCAATGAAACATAGGAAAAATTCCAAGCATATGAAAAGAAATTGTCCGAGAGAAGTTCTAGAAACCCAAACCTGAAGCTGGAAAGTATCACAATCATATAGAAAGAGGAGGAAGTTCCAGAGGTGGAAAATATAGTGGTAGAAAATCCTTTTCTTGAGGAAGAGGAATGGGAAGAGGAGGAGAAGTGAAATGTTATGCTTGTGGAAAGACAGGGCATATGTCTTGGGAATATCTTGAGAGGAATAAGAAAGAAGGAGGTGGAGAAGCTCACGTTTCCGAAGCTCAAGGAGGGAATGTTGAGGCAAAATCAACAGAATATGGCAAGTCCCTCATGATGAGGAAAGTTCTCTTAAAGCCATAGAAAGAAGAAAAATATCTAGTTCATAGAAACAGTTTGTTCAAGACTGCTTTCAAGACCAAAGATAGGGTATGGAAAGTGATCATAGACAGAGGGAGAACTAATAATTTGGTATCCACATAAATGGTGGAAAATCTAGAGCTGGAGACAACTTCACATTCAGACCTATAAAAGGTATCGTGGCTACATAAGGGACACCAAATCATGGTAAGTTGACAATGCAATGTTGAATTCAAGATAAGAGGTTATAAAGATGATATTCAGTGTGATGTAATACCCATGGATGGTTTTCATGTTCTGTTGGGAAGACCGTGGAAATTTGAAATAAATTTCATACATGATGGGTGAAAAAATAATTACACCCTTGAGAAGAATGGTCGTACACATATGTTGTTGTGAATGAAGGATAAGAAAGTGAAGAAAGAAGTTATCCCAAGCATACTTCTCATGAGTGGGAAGGAACTCTTGAATGAATTCAAGAAGGAATAGGAGATGTCATTTGTTGTGGTGATAAAGCCTAGAGTCATCCTTACAAATACTTCTGTGGATGATTTGCCTATAGAGATTCAAGAAATATTGGCTAATTTTGTTGATATTGTGGTGGATTAGTTACCTCTCTCTTTGCCACCCATTAGGAGTATCAGTAATCACATTGACCTTATTCGAGGATAAATTTTTCCAATCAAAGAAGCATATAGGTTGACACCTCAAGAAAATGAAGAGGTCAAGAATCAAGTCCAAGAGTTGTTGGATAAGGGTTTGGTCAGAGAAAGTTTGAGTCCATGTGCAGTACCAACAGTGTTGATTCCAAAGAAATATGGAGGCTGGAGAATGTGCAAAGATTCTAGAGTCATCAAAAATATTACCATCATTTATAGATTTCCTTTACCCATAATGGATGATTTGATGGACTACTTAAGTGGAGAATTTTTTTTTCTAAGATAGACTTGAAGAGTGGATATCCTTAGATAATAATGAGAGAATGAGATGAATGGAAAACAATATTCAAAACAAATGAAGGGTCGTATGAATGTCTTTTTATGCCATTTGGATTAACAAATTCCCCAAGAACATTCATCCGATTGATGAATGAAGTACTGAAAGACTTCATAGGTAAGTTTGTAATTGTGTATTTGGAAGATATCCTAGTCTTCAGTAAAACTGAAGAGAACTTAAGGAACTTGAAATTAGTGATGAGGAGGTTACAGTAGGAGAATCTCTTGATAGATATGAAGAAATTTTCTTTCATGAATACAACTCATACACTTCATTTTTTTTATCTCTTCAAATGAATTGAAGATGGATCCAGAGAAGGTAAGGGAAATCAAAGAATGGCCTTCTCTGAGAAGCTATTTGAGGTGAGAAGATTCCATGGATTATCAAGTGTTTACAGGAAATTCATTAGGAGTTTCAATGGCATTTGTACACCCATAATGGACACCATAAATAAAAAGAACAAGTCTTTCAATTGGACAAAGGAAGATGAAAACATATTCAAAGTATTAAAGGAGAAGATAACAAAAAAGACTATTCTAGTTCTACCATGTTTCAAGAAGATATTTCAGGTGAGGTGTGACACAAATGGAGTAGCTATTGGTGCATTATCGAGCGAAGACAATAAGCCTCTTTCTTATTTCAGTGAGAAACTGAATAAAACTAAGAGAAAATATTCAACATATGATAAAGAGTTTTATGTTTTAATACAAGCTCTGAAAAATTGGAGGCACTATCTCATTCCAAAGGAGTTTTTATTGTATAGTAATAATCAGGTTGTTTTTTATGGTTGTAATTGACACATTGTCAACTGGAAGGTCAAATTTGGACTAGGGTTGTCTAAATAACCCAAGTCGTTTGGAATGAAATGACCCGATTGGTTTAATGGCTCCGTTGGCCAACTAAAGTCCTAAAAGTCATAAAAGAAATGAAACTAATCTAAAAGATATGATACTAAGAATATAAAGTTACTAATTATGAATGTAAACATGAATATGTACAAATGATTATGAACAATCTATCTACAACTTTCAAGGTTTACTGGAAATTTTGTGAAATGGAAATTCTTAAAATGTTTATAAAGAGATAAAGAAAAAACATACATTTTCTGGTTCTTTTTAATATTTAAAGATCTAAAACTAATGAATGCTAAGAAAATATAATTGAAATAAGAATACATAAAAAGTCAAAGCCAATTCATGCTATCCTCATTTCATTGATAAATAATTTAGCAAAATAACAAATAAACTAACCTGTAACTAATCGACTAAACTGAAATTATCTTCCTATGCAATTAAGACTCCTGATTGTCCTGCATATGAGGGAAACATGTAACAGAAAAGTGCTAATACTCCTAGAACAAACTCAAAGATGCATTGGAGAGACAATATAACAACATAATGATAAATGTACAGATCTAGTGATCTTATGATAATCAACACTTATAAAGAGATAAAAATCAATTCAAAGCATTAATATAATCCATCATTTAATATCTAGAATTAATCGACAACAATCAAATGGTATATTGATCATAGATGTAAAATGGAATAACAAATTACATACATCATCAATATATTTAATAATATGAAATACCATATGATAACCAGACTAAATCTACATCACACATAATAATATCTCATAAGACGAAGGCAATAAAAAAACAGAATGGGGTAAGCGTCACATAGGTCTAAATCCAAATGGTGAGCAACTTCTCCATACTAGTTTTCAAAATCATATGTCCATAAAGTATCCCAACCAAAAGATATCTTCACTACTAACAATGACCACTATTTAAACTAGTTTTGGATTCAAAAACTCTTATCATGCAAGATAGAGTGTAATCCCCCCAAAAATAGATTTGTTTTTACAAAAATAATACAACAAGAAACTATTCTTGTAGGAGTTGTTTTATCAACATAAATTACATAATAACAAAGTTTTATCAAAATAAAAGAAATAAACTATAGAACTAAACAATGCATGATCCAAGGTAGTTTCTCTAGATAAATAGCACCATAATCATCATTTTCCTGTAGATAGAAAAACAAAACTGATATTCAGAAATAATGTCAACTAACAATCAGAAATAGATAAGCTACATGATTCTGAAGCTAGTTTAAAATAGTAAAAATAATAAATAAAAATCTATTTATTTTATTTTTTCAAACAAAATCAAATAAAAAAACAAACAACTATTTACTATTTCAACAATTTCACAAATCCGAATTTATGATAATGAAATTTGTTTAGTTTTTTAATGATCATATTATTAGGCTTCTTAATCCTCTTGTTTCTAAAGCTTGAACCTGAGCTACCATGTTTCTTATTTTTTTTGCGAATTTTCTTAATAGTTGGTTTGTCAATAAAATATTGACTCAGCTTGATAGCAGGGTAGGAGAAATCCTTTCTTTAAACACATCCACTACATGTTCCAATGAATTTCTGGGTGAAAAATACATCATGTTTTTTTACCCATGGAGGTTTACAAGGCAACAAACATAGATTCATTAATTTCATAGTGATTATGTGAATCAAAACCTTGACTCTGGTTCACAGGATTATCATAATTGGGCTTTAGATTACAACGCATCTAGGTGATTCAACTATGTTTTCAGGTTGGGCAAAATTGTTCTGACTCAGGAAGCTTTCCCAAGTATCCCCAATCTGAGCTAAAAGTGACAACATCAGAATTCATATGAGACCAAGACAAAGGATTTCAACTCTGCTTCTGATAAATTTTAGACATTTTACACAGACTCATGAACAAGTATAAAGGCATGTATAACTTAAAACCCCCTCCAAAAAATCATCATGCCTGAATCTCTTAGCAAAATGAAAAAAAATGATTACCTCAACCGCAACAAAAATTATGAGATTTTTCCCTCCAAATAACAAGACGTATCTCTGAAACAGTCCAGTTTATGGAAAAAAATCCCACGTAGAAGGTAAAAGACCCCATTTTCGAAATGGGTTACTGATGGTTTCCCCAAATTCTTAACCGTTTTCCCAGAAAACCTTCTACAACAACATGTCTCAGGTATGCAATTATGGGTTTTAAAAAAAAGTCAGAGTCTTTTTGTTCAATTCAAACCATGGGAGCTATGGTCACTGTCAAATAGACACAATATATATCATGGGAGGGAGGCTTTGACTTCCAATAAATGAGTAGCAATGAGAGGTGTGCAAAAACCACAACGAATCGATACGTAAGAAAATGGGAGACTGTCATATTTGATAACTTGAGTTTGGAGAGATAGAAAACTATGGGGACGTGTATATCTATGAGCCATTACAAATAATGAATATCAAACCCTCAACCACCATCAAATTCCAATTCAAAAAATGAATGGGGGTCATTAAAGTATCGAAGAACAGGGTGAGGTGTAGTTGCGAGTACATAGGACCTGTACCAAGTGACATGAAGGCAATATGACTGATATAGAAAAAAACATG
This sequence comes from Picea mariana, assembly GCA_032191745.1. Taxonomy (NCBI): domain Eukaryota; kingdom Viridiplantae; phylum Streptophyta; class Pinopsida; order Pinales; family Pinaceae; genus Picea; species Picea mariana. The sequence goes on from JASDQU010347658.1 coordinate 7,575, forward strand.
TATCGATTGTTAACCCAAGGCTGTAATGCGATTATGGATGAATTATCAAACCATACAATCAGCCATAAATATGATCAAGTCATATTTCCCATAGTGCATAAAAATGTGGCATTGGATTAATCAATAATCTTATAGTGCATAAAAATGTGGCATTGGATTAATCAATAGTATTATAAAAATTAAAACTTATAAACATGTAGGTCCTTTTGAGGTATAATATCTTAGGCAAAAGAAATGAAGAAACCATAAATTGTAAAATGATTACCCAAGACAAACTTTTGTTTTAACTTCATGCTTATAGTCATGAAATCAAACCAAACAAAATGATAGAAAAATGAAACACTCTTATAATGAGCTAGCCCAATAAATCCACTTGAAGGCAAAAGACAAACTCATTTATAAACGTAAGAAGGAGATAGCTACAACAATATTTTATCTCTTTGTGATGAATTTAATTTATGATAAAATTTGAAAAAATTGTTGCCTGCCAACAATGGTGATACACTGGGCGAATTAGTTATATCTTCATCACTATAAAATTTATATCAGGGGCACAGATGGAATTTTTTTTTAGAGGTCCAGTTAATGACAGAGAAAGAATTTCGACAACAACTCAGAACATAACACAATCATAACATTGAGTGCCAACATATCTATTCAATGTCCCGACAGGTTTACAAACACTTCCCACACAATGTAGTTCTTTCAACTCTCTATAATTTGTTTATAATTTCCACAAACTTCATGATATTGAAGAGAGCGGGGTGATACTAAAAATCTCATAGTTTGGAATGAAAAGTTTGATCATTTACAAATTATTTTTCTATTTTGATGACTTCCATCATGATTCAGACATTTAGATTTATGTTAATAAATCATCTCTAGGATGGGGAAGCACACTGATTTGTTCTCATTAAAACAGGGGCAACAATAGAAGTTTGTTAAGGATAATCATGTTTTCCTATGATTTTAATGAGAAACTAGGAACATTGTTTAAACATAAACATCCCTCTGTTGATCTAAGTTTTAACACTTACTGCTTAGGTGCTTGAAAAGTTATCAACTATTGCTAAAGAATAAGAGTTTCCATTCCCTTCAACAAATTAAATGGCGATTCATACATAATTAAACAAATCAAAATCAAGAAAAATTAAAAGAACCAAAATAAAAAACAAAAAACAAAAAAAAAAAATATTTACAAGAGGGTGGATCTGAAATCATCAAGCAAATTATTTCTTGAGTGAGACTAAAAGAAAAAGAGAGACATCCTTATTAATTTGAGTGCAGTCCTACTCATGGCACCTTGGGTTAGGGTTGAATTGAGAGTTCAAATTTACTTATCTCTTTATTTGAAATTTTCATCATGATACTGCGTTTTTGAAAAGAAATGTTCAATGAAAATATGAGAGAAAAGGGTTAAAGTGGACTTCCCTGACAATAGTCTTATTATGGTTCTCTTGGTGCACCCACTTGTGTTCATAACTGCATTATTACAAAGAGAAAAAATGAGAAATAAAACTAAAGGAAACCTACTCATAAACCTACTCGTAAACCTACTCTAACTACTAAATAGATCAAAACGCTAAGTAAAATGGTATTTCCAGTGCAACCACAAGAGCATCTTTAATCCTGCAAGGCGTAGAAAGTCAAAAATCAGAACAAAAGAATGTAGTATATGTATATACAAAATAAATATGTTATTCTTACCTCTTGTATATTCATTAAAAAAAAAACAGCACAACCTTACCATTATTTTGAAACTTCTTGACGTATGAATCCTCCAACCATTCTGCAAACTTGTCATGATATGGGTCATAATGGCATGGCATAGTGTAATTAATTTTGGAAAATTTGTGAAGATTATGGGGACCTGACATAACCATAAGCCGAGGCCGAAGTTACCCATCCTCCTGACAATTCTCCAAGTGTTCATCAATTTCTTCACATGGAGGATCTAAAAGAAAATTTTCATGCTTACATCCTAGATATTTAGGTAGAAACAAAGTAAGCACAATTTTACCTTTATTATGAAGATTTTTTAGATATGAATCTTCAATCCATTCTAAGATCTTGTCATAAAAATTAGGACGTAAACTATGACTTTGATGAAATGGATATATCAATGGTGAAAACTAAGAGGATTGGTGACATCAATTATATTATTGGTTTGAATGCTTCCTTTGATGAGATTGATCGTTTCAAAATGTGAACCATAAATATTAAGATTGGAACTAATCAAAGAACGAATATTCAATGTAGAATATTTGATCTCCATAAGAATGAGTGAATTGTCTCTTTCAAAAATAAATCATGTAAAATAATCTTGCAACATGTCAAATCTGACTTCATAAATGTTACGTCCAGAATTACTTTCACCAAATATTGGCATATCAAGAAGATTTGATTGTGATGGCAAAGAGTAAGATATTGTGGGTAAAGTATCAAGTCCACCAGAATCTAAGAAGAGATCAGGATATAAATAGTAAAAGGAATCAGTAATAAGCACATGAAAATAATCTCTTGAGTTCTGATATTTAACAATGGTATTCTCAAGATATTCATCTTCACTTTCCTTAAAACTTTCACTATGTTTTGGTGATAAATCCTTCAACATAATATGATCGTCTAAATTTGCCTCATGTATGATAGATGATTCAAAACTTTAATGACAAACATCTAATCTTTCTTGTTCATAAGGTACGATTTGAGGATGAAGTTTTAAGGTTAATTCTTCCAATTACATATCTACATCTCTAAACAGTTTCATTGGAATGTTAGAATGATTAAGATCGTTTTCATCACCTAATTGTTCTTCAATAACTGAATTTAAATACTGATTAGAGAAAGAGTTAAAAGAATATGGACATTCACCTTGACCTAACATCAAATCTTGTTCCATGATGGTCGAGGATTGAAAATACAATGATTCAGAGGAAAAACCAATTTGATTGTCTGTAAGAAACTTTTCAATAGATTCTACCTCTGTTGTTTGTTCAAAATTTTTGAATGGATTCCTCTCATCCTGCAAACAAAATTCTTCTTGAAATTGAGTGATAGGATTTGTAACTGATTAATTATACACGATTGAATATTACTAGATGAAAGGGAAACAAGCATCATAGAGGATATTTAGTACAAATGACATGTCATCACGATTAAATTTATAGAGAACATGATGAATTCTTGTTGAAAATCCTTCTTGAGATAAATTGCCATTGATTGGAAAAGTCTAAAATTCTTCACACAATTGATTGTAATCATAGATTTCAAAATCATCAAAACATTCCTCTACAAATTGAGACCAATAAAAAATGTGATATGCTAGAAAAGAATCAAACCAATGTTTATTCCAACCCCTAAAAGTAAAAGCGAACAATCTGCATAAAACCTTTAAATCATAAATATCATGCTTGATGTAACTACACCAAAACTTGTTAACGCGGTATTTAGTAGATACACCCCCCCCCACCATCAAAGGTGAGTTTGGAAACAGAAGATACTGTCTGGTTGGGGATATCAAGTAATGAGAAGTGGAAAGCATGTTCCAACATAGTGATTCAGGGAGCCATGAGGAATTAAAAATATTCAAAATAAAGACTCCCGCAAGGCCATCTTGTCAGTATATCGCTCCTTCTAGTGCCATTTGTTGATGGGAGTAATTGACACGCCATCAAATGGAATGTGAAATCTAGACCGGGGTTATCTAAATAACCCAATCTGTTTGGAATGAAATGATTCAACGTGTTTCACGGCTTTGTTGTCCAACTAAAGTCCTAAAAATGATAAAAGAAATGAAGCTAATCTAAAATCTATGATACTAAGAATATAAAGTTACTAATTACAAATGTTCAAAATGGAAACATGAATATGTACTAATGATTATGAAGAGTCTATCTACAACTTGCAAAGTTTATTGGAAATATTACGAAATGGAAATTCTTAAAGTGTTTATAAAGAGATAAAGAAAGCACTTACATTTTCTGGTTCCTTTTTGATTATTTAAAGATCTAAAACTAATGAATGATAAGAAAATGTAATTGAAATAGGAATACATAAATAGTCAAATCCAATTCATGTTATCCTCATTTCATTGATAAATAATTTAACAAAATAACAAATAAATTAACCTGTAACTAATCGTCTAAACTAAAATTATCTTCTTGTGCAATTCAGACTCCTAACTGTCCTACATATGAGGGAAACCTGTATTATAAAAGTGCTAATATTCCCAGAACAAAATCAAAGATGCATTGGAGTGATAATACAACAACAGAATGATAAATGTATAGATCTGGTGATCTTATGATAATCAACACTTATAAAGATATGAAACTCAATTCAAAGCATTCATAGAATCCATCATTTAATATATAGAATAAGTTGACAATAATCAAATGGTAGATTGATCACAGATGTAAAATGGAATAAATAATTACAGACATCATCAAAATATTTAATAATATGAAATACATATGATAACCAGACTAAAGTTGCACCACACATAATAATATTTCATAAGATGGAGGCAATAAAAAAACATAATGCGGTGAGAGGGGGGTGAATCAATATCAAGTACAATTTAAAACCTTTTTCAACCTATACTTAAACTATTCAACTATATCGAATGAGAAATGAACAATAGTATAAGAGTTACACCAATACACCACAATACACCATGCACAATATATGAGAAATAATCAATAGTTATTGTTCAAGGAAAGTAATGACTTCCAAAGGTAGCTACATCTTCCAAATGTAAAGGGAG
>JASDQU010347660.1:1922-12277 GCA_032191745.1 Picea mariana
ATCCACTCTGCACCTTCCTCTCTCCTGTCGGGGATCTTCCTATCGGAAAATCGACTTTTTCGTTGTCAAGGATTTCTCCCCTTATGAATCCCCGATTCCTAATTCGCGATGGCGCTTCTGCTATGGCATTAGCCCCTCCGTCTACTCATTTCCCACATGACCTGACAATCCACGAGACCACGTCCCTCGCCCCTATCGGGATTTCAGAATTCGCGAGTTCGAACGACGTAGAACTCTCACCTTTGGGATCTCTGATCCCCGACTTCTGATGCCACCTGTCCTTTCCTCCCTGATGCCTAGACCCCACACTCCCATGGTGATCTCACGCCATGTGTCCCCGCAGCGATCAACGACTCCTGTTGTGTCGGGAAATCGCAAATCGCGATTTCAGCAGGCACAAAACTCCTGTCTCCACAAACCGCGATGAGACGAATCCAGATGGCTCTTGGATCCTCCCTGTGCCTAAGGCGTAAATCCTGCGCAACTTCTCCAAGATATGGTGGCTGTCGGGACTTCGCTAATCCCCCTTGTGAATCCTGGCCGTCGATTCCTCCTCAAGGACTCCTCCAAATCTAAAGCTCCTTCCTGCTCGAACCTTCTTCGAACCACCTCCTGGGTTCTCCTCCACAGTATCACGAAGGAACTATCCCTCCTAAACTTGTCAACTCTGATTCCTTCAGAGACTTTGCGCACACTCTTCGTGCTCGACCTTCAACAACTCCCCAAGTGTTGAATCTTTCAGACTCTACGCACTTTCTGCAGCAACAGTCTCTACCTTCCTTTGCTCAAATTAACAACTGAGTCTTCTAATTCCGCCTGTGCACTCTTTGCACAGCTTCCACAACAACCCTATAACTTCTGGGTGAACGAGAATAAGTGTTTAACTATCGAGCCTCCATCGACGCACTCTATGTGGATGAATTCAACTGCACTCTATGCAGGAATCTTCTGGCTCAGACAGAGAAACAATTGAAACTTATTCCCTTCTCTCTCTCATACTTCAGTTTGGAACCCTGAAATCACATGCACAGCATATTCAAAGCAAATGCATGACCATAAAGCAAACATTCATGAGCACATAAACAACATGCACAGAGAAACAACACCAACCATGAAATTGAAACATAACTTCATTCTATTAATTCAATCTCCTGTACATGGGTGTTCTTCACAGATTTCTCTGCTTGCTCTTCTCTCCTGAATGCTGGCTAATGAATGAATAATGTTACAATACACAAGTGAGGGTGTCTATATCCGTTTTCCCTCTCGAACTCTAAAACTGTCTAATCTAGACTTAAACATCTATCTACCTGCATTAAATCATTTAAACGCCTCATCTACCTAAGGACGAGAGATTAAAGGCTCAAGGTCCACTATAATATACAAAGGCGCTTTTCATAAATGGTTCATTTATACATTGGCGCATCATCTTAAATGAAAATTCAAAAAGTTTCGGCTGGCCTTGTCCAGCTATTCGTTATCTTCCATGTTGGCTCGCTTGTCTTGGGTGATGCTCGTTGATGAGTTAGCGATGCTCCTGCATCCCTAGGCACTCTAGCCACTTTCCATATTTACTAGATGTAATGTTCCCAAGCCATTTTTTTGTTGGAAACACAAATTGTTCACTGTTTATTGTTGTTTCGTTATGTGTTTGCAGGTTTACTCATGAAGTTGTGCATTAGGGTTTATATTATGGAGATTTTAGCAACAGAGTGTTAGATATGAAGCATATACCATAAACAAGACAAGATACAATAAGGAACACCAATATAGAGCCAATAATGTTAGATCTGACCTTTATTTGAATAGTAGATAGATCCTGTAACCAGAGATCTACAGATCTGGAAGAAAACCATAATAATATCCAAAATGGAATGATAGTTTCTACAATAATAACCAATGCTGATGATAATAGCATTCAAAGGCACCCTGAAGAGAATATACAAGCCTGCAAAGGCCAATAGCTGCCAGATATGAATCCTAGGGTGAAACCCTGTCCCTATGAAGTGCCAAACCCCAAAACTGGCCGATTTGCGCACTATCTTGTTCGATGTAGATATCTAATAATTCGACCCTCCTCTTCCTGTGCTCCAAATACACTACAACAGAACAAACAATTAGCACCTAAAATAACGCCAGAATTTAGTGTATTTTACTCCATGAATCAGACACCTTTTCTGGTTTAAAACTAGGTGCAATATGGATTTTTTTATGATTTCTCCAGATTTAGCGCTAGTATTAGCACCATAATTAGTGCCAGAAAACTAATGCCAGGAATAGCGCTATATCTAACTGGTTCTTGGGCAAACACTTTGGGTGTTTGCTAAAAGTTATTGGGAAAATCGACTCTCTTGCTGTCCCAACTCTCAAGGAAGATTACTGATGTGTTTATAAGGTCAATGGGATGAGTTCCAACCTCCTTAGAACCCCCAAAGTGTTTGTTTTTATGATTATTTGTTTGTTGTTATGTATATGATAATTTTCTCATTGAGGCATTATGCCAAACATATTGCATGCATTTCTGTAGCTTGCATTTCCATCCATGTTTCTCAGTTTAATATTGCATAAAACAACATGAAATCATATGGAACATAGACTAGATTAAGAATAAGAGTAAATGCAAGAAATACACAACAAAAGCACAAATACCTCTACACAATCCTTGCTTGTTTATTTATTATTAATGGTTGTCCAATGGTAGTAATTTCCAGATCTGATATAAGTAATAAAAAAACCACTTTATTGGCCTATAATGGCTCCAAAAGGAAAATAAATAGTGTCAATGATCCTCCTTTTCGATCCCCTAATGATGTCTACCCAAAAGAGAAGTTATATCATGAAAATTCCATAAATTCCATACTCAGAAATGTGCCTTCCTTGTTGCTTATGCCTGCTGAAATATGCCCAACAAATCTGACGTAAAATCTTCATGAAATGGCTGCAAATTGTAGATCTGATGATGGTTAACTCATATGTGAAGATCCCTTGGCTGTAGATGAAAAATCTCCTCACAAATCACTGGATCTCCAATCCCCAATACACCCTCCTTCATGAAATTCGCCCCACTGGTAGAAGAAATGAATGGCCTGATGAATACCCTCAAACATGGCTATAATAAGGTGATATGGTGATGGATATCAGCCCTGGAGTGATAGCCACTGAGAATCTGATCACCTCTGTGCAAATCGAACCACTCTCTCAAGATGGGTGCGCCCTAGCTTTGCATAAACCCTCCAATAATACACCTGCCTCCACAAAGGCTCCTTGAACTGAATAGATCTGATGTGGAATAGTGAGGGAGGAATATTTCACCTCTGTGACCAAGATTGGATGAGGTTGGGTGGTATATTTCACCAATGAGCTGATCTCTAGGGTTTGTTAAGTCAAAACCCTCAAAACCCCCAAGTGCATAGGCTCACTAGCAAGAAGCCATATCTCAAAACTGATAATCAACATAATGAGAGAATAGAGGCCCCTATCTCTCTTTTATCCTCCCTACTCACCTTGTCTCTCCAAGTGAATTTTACTTTATTTAATTATTAATTAATCAATTCAATAAATTCAATTAATTAATTAACCATTTTACCTCTAAAAAGGGGTTTATCCCTCCTTATGGCTACTCTGGACACTGAAAGTCACTTCTCATCATCCTATCCTGTAGTGATTTTCTTCCCGATTCTGATGAGCTATTACAGTAAGAGGTTCCTCCAAGTATTATGCCCAATATGACCTCCTTAGTGAATTTAATTAACATATAGCCCAAAATAACTCAAAATTACGGTAATCGTCGGAATGCAACGAAACCAAAGCCAAGTTGTGCAGGATGGATCATGATGATGAAATAAGATGAGCGATGCAAGTCACGCCCAATAAAACCCCTCAATAGCTCCTGTACTTGCTATCACCTCTGTTTGGTTACTCTGGTCAACATAACAGTCAATAATATAATGATGTACCAAAGCGGGGACATTACAACTGTCCACCAACAAGGTCCTGCAAAAAAAATAGGCACGCCCTCCAAGGATATCAACTGAAAGATATCATGACAAGTGTAAACCACATATAATAAACAAGGCACTTAAGCATGTGCATCAAAACTACCTCATCAAATTAAAAAAACCCCCAAAACCCTATACAATTGACCAAGTTTAAGTATGGGAGGGGTGTCATAAAAGTCCTATTGGGTAGACCAAAGCTCTCAAGTAGGGGATGTTCCCAAGGATGGCCTTTTAATGTTATGTAGTGGATGATGAGGTGGAAGGGGTTTAGACTTCACAGGTCGATGATTTTCATGACATACAAGGGCTCGTATTATCTCATTTATGTGTGCCTTTGTAGAGGGTGTGTAGCACCTTTGTTTGCGATGCATGTTTTCCAATCCCACCTTCTTTCCATTATTTATTTATTTCATGTTTTAAGGAACATGTTCAAGGCCACTGTCTTAGAGTGGTGTCCAGATAATGACATTTTCATTCAAAAATACCTCGCGGAAATGAGAAGGTTGGATCGTGATCAGACCTCCTTTCTCTCGGTTGTGTAACTAAGAGCCACTACCCTGGCTTGGTGACCGAATGATGGTAATGTCATACCTCTAAATACTCATGATCATGATAGGTCAGCTCATGATGAGACCTCCCATCCTCCAACTAACCCCTTAAGAATCCACTATCATTTATTTGTAGGTCCTCCTTTTCTTACAGAGAAGTTTTTCGTTTCTTTCTTGGGGATCACTAGGTGAATCATTCGGAAGGTCTATATTAGTCTTTTATCTCTTTAGCCAAAAACAATTCCTCTGGGCCTTCAACCCCTTCTTTCCATGAAATGAGGTACATTCTTTTCTTGGGTCTCTAAAAGTCAAAGGGCCTAGAAGAAGACAATATGATGGGAGTGTAATGAGAGGAAGGTGGTAAGTATGGTCGGGAATGGTACGATAACCCTCAAGGGAACCCCAGTTGCAAACCTTCCCCAAAGTTTGGCCACTTACTAGGAAATATATGACACTCACCAAGGTGAAACAGGGTCAAAAGCACAATGTACGAACATGTTTTCTATAATCAAAAGTATCTCAAATACAACATGTTTAAATGCCTTAAATATTAGGGTGATTACTTGCCATAATACCTGACTTGTACCACATGGAGCAAGACCTATCTTCCTTCTAGAAGCTAGCTGGTGTGGTGGACACACTGAAAATGGATCAAAATATGGTGATAGAGCGGGCTTCTGTATGTGTGAGTGGACATTGCTAGTCATGTGGTGTATATCACTCTATATCTGCAGCCTGAGGGCCTCAAGACATCATCTCCTTAGTTATCCCACGAAATGGGGATAACACTACCCATCAACCTTCTGATTCCTACCCTCCGGTTCACACAACAGTATATGACTGATAATGAGGCTTTACAAGGAAGAATTGACCAACTGATAGAAATAGATCAATCTAGAAGGAATGGTTTGGATCAAATGGCATAGAACCAAGAGAATATTAAGGGAATGTCCAATCACAAAGCAAGACAATGGAACTTCAAAGAAGGAAACCATGTGATGGTGTGGGACAAGAGGAAGTAGAAACCAGGAATCCACAATAAGTTTGATGGCTTATGGATTGGGTCCTACATAATTAAGAATGAGGTCGATACTAACTCCTTTATCTTAGCCACACCTTTAGGAGAGAAGCTATCACTACCCGTTAATGGATAACTTTTCAAACTCTACTTTCCAAAAGGAATGTTACCTTTGGCTTGTAGTTTAGTGTAGGTAGGTCATTTTCATCCTACAATTTAATTTGTATATATGTTTTCATTATCCATCCATGTTAGTATAGCTTTGCACTCTCTTGCATATACAATTCATTGCATTCTCATTTTGCATATTCTTCATCCATGTTAGGAACTTGCATTTTTCATCATTACTTTATCATGTATAGTTGTAGTGAATTTTTTCATTCCAGCATGAATTTTGATTTACCACTAACCTTGGTGGATCACATCCACCAGTGTTTACTACTAAAGTGTTAGTGTTGTTAGAAGTGTGTGCAGGATTGTAGGTCTTGAACAACTAGAGATGTTCAGGTTCTCATGCACTCTACGATGAGCACATGTCCCCATGTTGGAGCCACATGTTACCCCCCATGCCTAGGGGTAACTAGAGGAGATCATGTCTCATGGCCCGCAATGAAGACATTGATCCCAACCATGATGATGATCAACATGTCCATAGATAGCATCCCAACAACCCCCCTCAAATTTCCTCTTCTACTTTAGATCAACCAAGCTCATCATATCCAATCAACTCAATGTATGGGAGATGGTAAGCATGCATCACCATAAGGTATGTTAGTCCTTATTTCATGCCAAATATTGTTCTTAATATATTAAGCATGTGGCCAAAAGTTGGTTGAAGTTGGATAATGGATCACTAGATCAAGAAGTTAAGTTTGTTTCCTTATTTCAACTTGGTAGCAAACATATGTGCCCTAGTCCCATGTTTCCACCGCCCAAGGAAAAGGGGTACTACTGGGGGGCCCTCACAAGGGTAACATTCTATTTTCCCACTGTACATGACACTTTCCATCTTGGAGCCTATCACACTGTACCAAACTTCGGTAATGTGTCATGGTCCCGTCTCTCATGAGAAGAGGGGCTGAAGGCCCAAAGGTTGATTACATTTGCTAAGAAAAAGAAAATAAATAAAGAATAATGCTAAAGAAAGAAAGAAACAAAAACAAAGGACTATCAAAATCTAGTCCAAACTTGAGCTTTACTCTTTCGACGTTCTCCCTAGTCCCAAAGAAGTGATTCTATAGCTTGAAAATTATCATAGGATTTGTACTTGTGCAAAGCCCACCATGAGATTCACAAATATTCCTTAACTATGGAAGAAACTACCATTGTCACCTAAGTAGGATCTTCCCTCAATTTAGTGATAGAGGAGGTCCACCACAAGGAAGGATTACTTGGTGACCTCAAGAGATCGAATAGCAAGTTTTATAGCCAAGCCTACCGCCCCCTATCTTGATCACCTGTTAGTTGGTCTATGTCTGGGAAGGAAGGAGAGATAGTAAGGTGATTGTTGTATCTGCTCAAAACAAGAACAACTTGTATCATATATATAACAATTACCAAGTTAAAGTATGCAAGAATGACCTCATAAGACACTAGACAAGTAAAAATATATTGGTTGTTGTAGATTACCGTAGTAAGCAACTTTATAACAACAATAAATGATTTTCAACAACAACAAGAATTATTTCTCAGAAACACCACAATTGACAATGAAAGTAAGCATTCAACCAATAGAGTATTATCAAATTGCTAGAGATGATTTATAAACTAGTTAAGCCACTTATAATTAGGTGTATGCAACAAATTAAGATAGTTTTCAGTGGTTGTAGAAAAATTTTGTAACAACAAAAATAAATATTGTGAGTTTCCTAGAGTTAGGGTTAGTAGATTTAGTAGAACATTGAAGAAATTTAGAAAAATGGTTTTAACAACTGCTTTCCCAAAGGGTGCTTATCCCAAAGGATCCTATCCTATTACTAAAGAGATATAGGACATTCAGAAAGAGGATAAACCTCTCAAGGAGGGTACCAACTTCACTGCGCCAACAATTGCTAAAGGGGATGATGATGAGTTAAAGGGTGCTAACCCTAATAGCCTTGTACCTTCACAAGGGCTTCAAAATAGAGAGACCTTGAAGAATCACTCTGATATACCTGTAGCTTCTCCATACCCTAGCATTAAATAACCTCAGGACCCCCAAGATATAAAATTTCTTCCTATAATTCTCCACACTAAAAATCTTGGTAGAAAAAATGGAAAGCATGCACCTTTCTTCATCTCACTGGTAGTAAATGAACTTATCATCCATAACTGCATGCTTGACTCGGACGCTTCCACTAATGTCACACATCCTTGAAAGTTATGAAACAACTTGTCTTGGAAATTTCACAAACCTATAGGAATGTGNCAAGACAAGTTGTTTCATAACTTGTCTTGGAAATTTCACAAACCTATAGGAATGTGTGTGTGGCGTTGATTCTCAACCCATCATTGTTTATATCCCCATTAAAGACCTTAAGGTTAGCTTGGCAGCTTTTCTCAATGTCTCCCTTCTTATGGATGTTGTAGTAATTGATATACTCGATGTCTGGAGAATTTTGTTATCTAGAGAATGGTTCACAACCTTTGGAGTTAGCCTTCAAATGGACCTATCATACGCTACCATCCCTCACTCCGAGGGAGGTTTTTTCACCCTTTATAGAGAGCCTATTGTTGGATTGCTGAGAGGGCGAGGTGAATAAGTAATATAGCAATTCAATCCTTTTTAACCACAATATGAAAGTGTTATATCAATGTAGTATTATCATCCAATTTCAAATTAAATAAGAAATGAACAAATGAGCAATCATACACATACATAGTACACCAATGTTTTTACGTGAAAACCAAAAGTGAGAGAAAACCACATAATGCTTTTTCTTATATGTCTTTAATAATTACATTCATTGGAAGCACCAACTTCCTTTTTTTTCAAGCTGCAACTGGAAGGAGTCTCCAACCCCCTAATTTCTTAGGCTACAACCCGAGGGAAGCTCCAACTCCCCAATTCTCTGGCTATAAGGAGAAGGAGGCTATGATCCCCTATGTTATCCGGCTACAACTAGAAGGTGGCTACAACCACCTATCCTTGCCCCATCCAACCACCCTAGCATATAAGTAGAATGATGGAACCACTGTCACACTATCACTATAAGATATACTATTGTAAACCTATACCAATCAACCTGCACCAAACAACTTACACCAATAACCTAAACCATGCATCAACCATGCATCAACCTGTACCTCAATCTATAATCAACCTATACCATAAACAAGTGCATCAACCATGCACCAACCTATACCAAACAACCTGTAGTCAACTTGTACCATAAACAAGTGCATAAACCATGCACCAACCTGTACATCTACCTGTACCATAAACAAGTGCATCAACCATGCACCAAACCTGTACAAATAACATGTCACAACAACCCATCAAAAAAACTTGTCTCATCAATCTTATCAACCAAATCATATTTACTCACCAAGACAACTCTCAAATATGTGCATCAACCAAGCATAACAAAACAACTCATAATCATCACCAAGATCAATATGTGCTTCTAATAATATACCAATACAAGTATGCTACATCATCCATAAACTATCTATCAACAATACTATTAACAAGTGCCTCCAACCATGTACGAAGTATGTACCAATCATGTATCGACACTTCATCAACTATGACACATCAATATGTACAAACATCATCAACTATACACCTCATGTATGTGCCAACTCATCAACTACTTGTCTCAACCATGTACCCGACATGTACCTCAACCAAAATTCCTCATCAATTTCATCATACAAATCTAATTTGTAACTCTGTAATAGACCTGGTGTATATGATCACATACCTACAAACCTTCCTTAACTTGATCAACAAGAGACTAGCATTTTCATCAAACTTTACTTTAGTCTCACATGACTAGTTTTGGATTAGTCAACAACCCTAACTTGAAATAATCATAACTATGTACCTGTAATGAATAAATATATGAAAATTGTACACAATGTTCTTCAATGTGTTTTATGCAATTCCTCTAGGTGTCACTACTTGGAACCTCTCAAAAAATGAGTTATAGAAAAACTGAGATACCTTGTTGAATTCTGTCTTATTCTAGAGAGCGAACTTGTAGATTGTGCCCCACACATAATATTTTTTGTATGGATTTGAAAATTTTACACACAATAATGCAGAATGTACTATAACCAACAAATTTTTTCTTACTTAATTTGGATCTGTTATGAAGAAGTTATGACGTTTTTACCCAAAACACCTGTTTTAGACTAGTTTCAGGACTAGCCACAAACCCTATTTTCCACGGACTGTAACTCCAAAAATACAACGATCCACAAGATGAAATTTGTACCAGAGATACTTGGATATGTTTATCAATGGCCTATCAATTTCACGGTCTGAATAATTGTATAAAAAAAGTTATTTCGAAAATGGTGAGATGACCTGTAAATAACATACCTTATAAAGCATCATCAAAATAATTTGTCCTCCCTTGAATTTCAGCCTTCTTTACTTCACCTTCTCTCTGAAATTCGGCTTATATATCCTTTGGTTACCTCAGTCACTTATAGATATTAAATATTCTCAAGTGTGATATAAAATGAGAGAGCCTTGCCTCTTATTTATACTTTCATGTAGCTTCCTCAAGGGGTTACCTTTTAACCATCTTAAACCACTTTCCTTATTTTAGGGTTAACCAACTTCTAACCACTTTTCTAATT